>JARHVA010008991.1:277500-386738 GCA_037957365.1 Torreya grandis | reverse complement strand
TGATAGGGTTCCAAACATGAGTATTTTGTATGAAGGTTAAAAAGAGACCTACAACTTGAAGGAACAAAATAAATAGGTCTACATAAGACACTATGGACTTATGATGTTTCAAGAGAAATCCCACTAGTTTAAGACCTCACATAACCTACAATAAAGTAACAATCTTAAATCAAGGTACATGAAGGACCTATAGATGATGATCAAACAACATACATTCTATAAATCAAACTTCAATAGAGAGGAGAGAGAGAGAGAGAGAGAGAGAGAGAGAGAGAGAGAGGAGAGAGAGAGAGAGAGAGGAGAGAGAGAGAGAGAGAGAGAGAGAGAGAGAGAGAGAGAGAGAGAGAGAGAGAGAGAGAGAGAGAGAGAGAGAGAGAGAGAGAGAGAGAGAGAGATGAAGGGGTCATTAATGATCCCAATTCCACTTCAAACAACCACTATCACCATTCTTCTCAAGCCTTATACTATATTAATGTCACCGTATCCTTCGATAGCATGATGGAGAATGTAAAGATCAAGACCAATTGTAGGAAGCAATCCCCACTCCTACATGGATCCTTCTTAAGCTCTTCTGCATAAATGTCATTCTCTATCTTCCTCAGTCATTATTGATATTCTTCATGTTACTTGATCTTTCTCATGATGTTTTTCCTGACATTTCTTGCATATTCACTATTATGCCATTTCTTCTAAATCCCAAATATAGATATACTATGAAAGAAAACCAATTTACTTATTGGTTTTCATATAGTTATGATTGAAAATGAAAATCCATAGGCTATGGTCTCTTAGATCTAAATGAGATGTAAATTCTACATCTAGAAGCTCTTAAAAAACTTTATAAGGCTTTAATGGTGTTAGATAGCTTTATAAGGTCTATTCTTGGTTATCCAGATCATGTTTGATCTTGAATTTATGTGTTTTACATGCTTAGGGTAGTAATATCCTTTATCCAATATATCTTCCTTCATAGCATCCTTTGTTTTTATCTTAGTCAAATTTAATTTACATTGACGTCTTCCAATATTCAACCCTTAATGTCAACCATTGATCCTGATCTAGTATCCCCACATTTTTCCAATTGTCAACTATGTGTTCATCCTTAGGATCCTAATATTGACTCTTTATCTTCTAGACATCTTGCACACCATAGATCTTTCTTTATATCAATGAACATGTACTATTGATCTTTTTATAGCCTAATGTGGTTGAGACACTTTTCACTTTCTCATTTACTCTTATGACCCATTAACCTTTTGACTCATTACTTATTGTTGATCTGATTTGTATGATTACACATGCTTCTTTGATCTATCTGGACACACTGACCTATTAGATTGACTGCTTATCATTAGATATCTATTCAAGCACCTAATATCTTAACACTTGTCACTTGTACATTTGTGTTGACCTTTTGACTTGATGTTCATCATTCATCTCTTTGGTATATTTGAATGCATGCCATTAGATATTTGGGACCCACTAACATCTATTAGATCACTACTTGTCATCAGATTTGATCTTATCTACCAAGAATTAGACACTTGTTAGCTCTAAATTTATCTTGGGGACATTTGAATTTAAACAACTATTTCATAAAGATTAAACTTGACATCTACATGCATGTTTCACTCTACAAGTTTAACTTTAAAGGCTTATATCTTAGGATATCAAGATCATCAAGACACCAAATTTGTGAAGCATGATTTTGGAATGAATAAATTAATGTCCATGCAATATTTTAGATTGAGAGGATCCCTAGGTTCATTTATTAATTATGAAATCATATTGACCTATTTATTTCTACATGATATACTGATGATGGTATAGATCTTATATGATTGTGCAAGAAATTTTAAAACTCAAAATGAGTTCTTGAGACCTATGAAAACTCATCCCATGATCTTAACTACATTGATCACCATGAGAACTTGCTTCCTTAAAATTTGGAAAATTATACTTTATGTTTGCTTAAAGTGTTTCAAAAGATTTACAAGATACATGTGATCTTTGGACCACTCATTCCATCCATAAATTTTTTTTAGCTCATTCATTTAGAAAATTTTTGGCATGTGGGCCAAAATAGCCAACAATTTTTGTGACTCAACTAGCTTGACTAGCGTGTTGTTTATGAAACCTATAATTTGATCAAGCTTGCTCATAATAATTAGACAAATGAAGAATTACTTACAAAATAATTCTACCTAACTCCTTAAAATAATTTGAAGCAATGGTACGCACACAAAATAAAACTAGAAATCAACAAAACACACTAAACAACTACCTGAAAATTAAAAAAAAACAACAAATAGAGCAAGTTGCAAGAGCACTTGGAGGTAAAGACATACATATCTACTTATGTACAAAGATCATGAGATAAAACTAGTAGAAGAATTTAAGATACCTCCCATTGATATGGATGGGAATGTTATATCCATTTAACCTATCAAGATCAAAATCATTGCTCTCCATGTAACTTGTGATAACATAAGGCCCACTCCAAAGACTATCAAAATTGGAGTGTTTTCCTAGTTTTAAATAGTCTTCATCCCATTTGAGGACCATATCACCTTTTTGAAATGTCTTTGAGGAAGATATTTTGTCAAATGACCTCTTCACTTGGTGATGATTAGACTACATATTGTTCATAATAGTGTCCCTTGTCTCCTCTAGCTATCTTAGCTCATTCAACCTTATCTGCATAACATCATCCTTTAAGAGCTCAAGTTGATATGCAAGCTCTATTGAAAGAAGTTTAAGGGATATAGGAAGCTTAGACTATTTTCCATTGAAAAGAAGGTATGGGGAGTGTCCAAAATATTTATAGGTGTCACTTTTTTTTCCCATAAGATAGTCCTAACTCAAGTATGCCACTCCCTTTGACTATGCTCCATAGTTATCTTGATAATCCTCAACAAATTCTTATTTGTGGACTCTGCTAGTCCATTACCCTATGGGTAATAGTTAGAGGATGCCTTGAGATAAATTACATGTGAAATATCCCACTCAAATAATTTTTTTCTATTGAAGGCAAATGCATTGTCAAAAATGATTATAGAAGGCACACTAAATTTGGTCACAAAGCTATCATAAAAGTCCAAAATAGAATATTCATTAGCTTCCTTGAGATCAGTTGCCTTAACCCACCTTGTAAAATAGTCTATAACTATTATAATCCATTTATGTCCTTTTATTTAAGGGGGGTGTATCATCCTTATGAAATATAATCCCCATTACACAAAAGTCTATTCTACTTGTATGGGTTGCAAGGGAAGGGCAACTAGTTTTTGCTTGCCAACAAACATTGCACATTTTGGGCATTTCCTTACCCAAGAGTTTGAATCTATGAACATCATGGACTAAAAGTACCTAGATATAATAAAATTATATTTTGTGTTCTTGGTAGTAAAATTCCCACTAGTTGGACCATCATGGAACTACTCAAGTGGCTTGTCTATTTGGCATGATTCCACACACATCATAAGCATGCCTCCTATGTCTCTCTTGAAAACCACTCCATATATTAGGACATAAGGTATACTTTGAAATATAAATTTCCTTCTCTTGGATATATCTATTCCCATAAGACATTGGCTTGAATCAAGAAATCTAGCTATATCACGTGTGTAATTGAAAGGTGTGTTGTCTGTAGCTACCTGTTGGCTGTCATGGACTGCCAATAATTGATTTGTATCCTTCTTTACCTATTCTAAAAGGTGTTCACATAACCTTATACCCATCAAAAGTTTTCTAACTCCAACTTTAAGGTCATACTCTATGCATTTTGTCACCCATCTAGCTCTTTTATCATTGAGGTTTTTGTTGAGTATAAACTCTTTAACACTTAGGTGTACCATCATGAGTATGATCTTACTATTGGAGGCCATGTGCCTAAATTTATTTAAGCCCATCAATAATTTAAGTACATGATTCTCTAAAAATGTATAAATTTCCTCATACCCATATAAGGTTTGACTAAAGAAAGTAATAGGTTATTCCAAACCTTACTCATTCCATTGTATCAACATGGCAGAGATTGCATCTAATCTAGATAAGGCATACAAGTAGAATTATTTGTTAAAATTAGGATTAAGAAGTTTGGGGGCATGAGAGATGGCCTCCTTTATGGTTTCAAAACTCTCTTAGCTTCTTTAGTCAATGTAAACTTCTTGAATTTTCTTAACATGTAAGTAAGAGGTTTGACCAGCTCTACAAAGCTTGGGATAAACCTTCTTATAAAACTAATCTTTCCTAAGAAAATCTGTAAACCTTTCTTGTGATTGGGAAAGGTTAAGGGATAAGATGGAGTCAACTCTCTTAGGATATATGTAAATACCATCCTTGGACACTACATGTCCTAATAACTTAACCTTATGAACACCAAATATACATTTTTTTGGATTCAATGACACACCAAATTCTCTACATCTTTCAAATACTAACCTCAAGTGAGTAATGTGATCATTTGGGTCCTATGAGAAACTAGTGATGTCATGTAGATAGATAAGCACCATGTAATTAATCAATCCTTCAAAATAAAAATCCATTGCCCTTTAGAAATTTGTTCCAACATTGGATAGTCCAATGGGAATTTTCATATATATAAGTATGCCACTTTGTGGTAAAGTCAGTCTTATGCCTATCTTCTTCCTTGAACATGATCTGATTATAACCAGAGTAGCCATCAAACAATGAGAATATCAAATAACCTACCATATTTTGAATAATCTGATCCATTGAGGGTAGTGGGTAATGGTCCTTTAGGGACACTTTATTGAAGTCCCTAAAGTCAACACATAATATTATTTCCCCATTCTTCTTCCTCATTGGCACAAGGTTTGCCACCCATGAAGAATGTTTAATGGGGAATATTATATTTGATTTAATCAACTTACATAGCTCCCTTATCATCAACTCCTCCACTTTTGGGTTGTCAAGCCTTTGTTTATGCCTAATTGGTCTCTCATTAATCTCTAGTTCAATGGTATATTATATAAGTTTGGGGTCAAAACCATTCAAATCTTTGTATTCCCATGAAAATACACTAGAAAAATCTTAGCATAAAGCAAAAAATGTAGTCTTCTCTTTTACTATGCTAATATTTCCTAACTTCAACAATTTATCTTTGAATATCTATATCCTTTCATAATGTTCCTCCTTGGATAAGATACATGCCTTACCTCTTCTCACTTGATTATATTCATTGATGATGATTTCCAATGTCACAAGTCCCTTTGGTATCTTGTTAGATCTTAGCTACATTATTTAATCATCATATTGATGTTGGAATTTGTTTTTATTCTTATGGTAGAATTCTACCTCCTACATCATAAAACATATACTTTGGTCATTAATATCAAACACCTACCAACTCACCTCATTATCAAGTATAACTAGCTTGCATATGATCTTGATCTTGTCTTGAATCTAGTTACCTTTGAATCCTTCTATAACCTCATGCTAAGCTCTAATGGCTGCAAGCCTATTTGCATGTTGATTTGCCTCTCTTGGTATAGATTATATATTGAATGCCAAGAAGTCCTCTACGAGATCCCATACATGATACTTGTAATATTTCAAATGATGGTTCTTGACTACACTTATTCCTCTCATATTTTTCACAAAAATCTCACTATCACCCTTAAATTGAAGAAGTTTTCCACCCTTTCTTCTTGCCTCTAGAAAATCATGTAAAAGAGCTTCATATTCAACTATGTTTGAAGTGCAACAAAATTGAAATATTATAGCTAAATAGTACTTATGACCTGAGGTTGAAACTAACATGGCTCTTGCTCCACTACCATTCATTAACCTTGATTAATTAAATAATAAAGTATATAGACCATCTTCTTCTTGAGTGGTGTTAGTTAGGCAAGGTATAACAACACCTTCCTCATGTATGAAATACACCCCTAAATCTACTTCTTCAATATTTCTATAGGGATGAAATCCATGATTTTTAGCTACCCATTCATCTAAGTATAGGTTTGAAATGACTTTAATATGATCATGAGGTTCTTGTTCACTAACATTATCATCCTTTTAAAATATGGTATAGTTGACATTTGTAAGATTAGGCATATAATGCTCTAAGTGGAATTTAGAGATAGGTTTTGACCTAATAGTGACCTTAGTCCCATATCTAGTCTTGAAAACCATGTATGACTAGTCAAAGCACAAATAGTCTATAATTTTTTGTAGTAAAGTCCCTAGATAGGAATAGGAAAACATATGGGGGTAGGTCTACAACCATTACATCCTGAGTGATGATGTAATTCGAGCAAGCTGCCAATGTGATCTTAAGATATTTCAATATACCTATTATTTTAGTGGGGGAACCATCCAACTATAGAACACATTTTTCATTAGGCACATACTTAAACTCAAGCTTATCTACTATGGCTTTATACATAAGTGAAGTTGAAGTGCCTAAATTTATCATGTAATTATGTGCCAAGCAGTCCCCTATGATGATTGACAAATAAAATGGAGGGGGTTTGACAACCTTAGGGTGATGAATAACATTATGAACTTGATTTTGACTAGGAACTTGACTAGAAACTTAAATTTGACTAGGTTGATTACTATTTGTAAAAATAGTGTTCACCTTATCAATTATCTCATTCACATGAGAAGTCATAGAGTGTTCTTGTTTAAGAATTTATTTTTGTCCTAGAATAGATAGAGCATCATACATAGACATAGTGACATTAGACTTTTTAATATGATCTACAATATTGAAATAAATACTAGTACCTTTGAATTGCATCTTGGAAGTAGAAGTGTCACTTAGCACTTGAGTGACATGAGGATCAAAAGGAGACTTCTAATGTTGTCCATGATGTTGGGGTGTTTATTAAGTTATAGGAGCTTTAGTAGCTATGTCTAAATTAGTAGGTTGTTGATTAACTTATGGGGGTGTTAAAGAAGCCTTATGATATCCCAAATTTTCATCCAACATCCTCTTTTTAGCCCTAGTATTAGCTACAACTGATTCATCTACCCTTTGTGTAGTCTAACCCACATTTAATGCTACATGCTCAAACATATGCTCCCATTCTTAAAAGTTTAGGCACATGGTGTCAGCTAGTGCCTTACTCATGCTTCTTTGTTGTTGAATTTGAGATTCTAATGGTGTCAAGGTAGGAATATTACCTTGATTAATTGGAGGGCCTTATGGTGGAGGAGGCATTATGTCATGGTCTTGGAATGAAGGAGTGTGCTTCCAACTAGGATACTAATACATTTCTCTACTTGTAGTCATTACCATCTCATTGTACTACCCTCTTGTGCAAAGTTATTTTGTGTGGGGACCAAGGCGTTAAGCTACTTGTAGCTGTGGGGTTGTAGCTATTATAAGATATACCTTAAGTAATTTGGCCTTGGGCTTATTGATTTTATGGATAAGGTGGTCTATTTTAAGATTGTACATGGTACTGGGCTTGAAAGAGACCTTGGTATAGCCTATATGAAGTCTATTACTATCTATCTAGAGCCACTAGCTTATTGTTTTATGCCTTTAATAAGCTCTCAATCCTTACAAATTTATCCACTTGACTATCATCAAGTTGGGTTTGATTGTTTAGAGTGGGTAATGGAGAAATGGTTGGTGGGGTTGGTTGAAGCTCAGAAAAAAGTGGCATGAGAGGTCTTGGCATGATTTCCCAACTTGTATTAAATAGTTTTCTACCCTTATAGCTATTTTATAAGCCCCAAGTAGAGTTGTCCCACCCATAGATTGGATCATGACTGTAATGTCTAAATTCAATGCTCTCAAATAGTAAATAAAATCATAATTGGGTGTCATTTTAATGATGAAAGTGATCCTATCCCAATTCTTTTGGAATCTATAGTTGAAATCGACCATAGATTATTGGGGTACCCTCTTGATTGAGGTGAGTTATTGAACTAGTGACACATAGCCACTTTTATCTTCAAAATGATTAAAAATGCACTCACCAAACTCATCCCAAGTATTGATTGAGGTAGGATCTAGACCCCTATACCATTATAGGGCTTTGCATTTCAAGGATGTGGCTAGTAATCTCATGGATATATTCTCTTGCATGATATCATGTACTAAACACATGTTTGTAATGTAAGTTATGTTCTCTATAGGGGTGGTGTATTTTTCCCCTATAAATTATGGTAGACTCTTCAAAGAGGCAATAGGGATATAATCATATTACTGAATGTTAAGAGGGATGCCACCATTTAAGGTTACAAATCTTGCATTTTATGCCTTGCCATTTTCATAGTTGGGATTGAACTGCTTAAACAAATAAGATGACCAGGAGATGAATATTTATTTTGGGGATAAGGACTTGTCCTCTTTAATCTTGATATTTTATATGATGTAGAAGATAGCTTAATGAATTCAAAAGGAATATCTTTACTAGTTGACCTTCTAGTAACTTTTGGCATGAGAGGTGTTGTCTAGATGATGTTATGAACTCTATAACTTGCAGAATCTTAAGATTTTGATGATGGTAGATGACTAAATCTATTAAAAAACTTATTCTCAAATATAGACTATGGATATGACAAAGAGCATGGGTCCCACAAAGTATTCTAAAAACTGTTGGAGAGATAGATTGCACCCTAGCTTAGCAAAGGATTATTTAGGTCCTCTACACAAATCTAGTCCAATATAGGAATGAAACTCTATGGGTTACCTAATTTTGGGTCAGACCTCTAGGGTTTTTTAATGAGGCTAGCTCCTCAGATATGAAAATTTAAATGTCTCTTCTTAAAACTTAAGTTATTGAAATGAAAAGGGGAGAGAATACATGAATGGAACTTACCTTAAGTGTGGTGATACACCAAATGTTTAGTGATCCAATCTTAACGTGGAAAATTTCATGACTAATAATGAATAAAATGGGGACAAGGATTAATTGTGATATAGGAATTTGACTCAAGAGAGGATGGTTAGTATGGTGTTAGTTTTAAAATGATAAACACAATGAAATGAACACACTAATAACATAACATCTCTAGGCCTAGACACTAGGGAGAGCTTAGTTAACATAATTAAATGACAAACATGAATAAAAATTAAGGAATTAAATAAAATAATTCCTTCACCTTCCTTGGATGCTCCAAATCCCTTTGTAATGGTAGCTTGCTTGACTTATACTCATGAAGTCCTTGCCAATAGAAGCTTGACAATACCATCTCTCCTTGGCACCTTTGGCTTGTGGATTGGCTTGGATTGGAATCAATTTGACATGGTAAAAATAGTTGAAATGTATTTTTAAGATATTTGAGAATAATAAATTTCCACCAAAATAGTTTAAAAATGATGTTCTTGGCGTCTTTATTTATAGATTTTTGCAAATGTCTAGAATCAACCTAAATCATCCATCTCAAGATTGAGATGTGTGGTTGAGGATTAGTTAAATTTTTGGAATTAAGATTATAATTATACTCATAATGAAATTAGAGTAAGGGGAAATTAAGAGGCATGGAGGGTATCATGGAAGACATTGATGAGGGATGGAGGGCATGAATACTGATATTTATGGCATTTATGGCCTAGGGATGTTTTCCTAAGCAATGAGGTCACATGATGATGTAGATATTCAATATTCATTTCTAAAAAAGATTAATCAATAAGTTTACATGGAATTATTGATTAGGATCTAATTTTGTTTAATTAGCTCTTAAGCATGATTAAGCACTTTGTGCACAAATTACTCAAATTGATCGTAATGCCTTGTTATTGGTCCAAAATTTGATTAGCTTAGAATAAGAAGGCCATGTTAGATGTGTTGGATCTATATTCAAATTTAGGATGTTATCAATAACAAATAACAAAGGCATATGTCTCGTGTAAGATATTTTATAGGAAAGAGCAATCTAGAGCACCTAGGTGTAAATTTGGCATTTTGACTCAAAATGAACTGATCAAAGTTAGCTGGCCCATAAATTGCATTACCCCATTTAGGGATACCCTAGCCAAAATTGACACTTGAATATGTTAGTTTCACATCATTTAGTTTGTTTTAGTATTTTTTGGCCAAATTATGCATTTTGGGTGAAAATTGGCCAAAAGCTTGATTAGAGGTTATCAGTGGCTAGATTTAGGTGTCTACAATTTACCCCTATTTTGGAAGGTGTTACAAGCTATAACCATAATAAAATCTTATCAAAGAATGAAAAATTATTGTATGCCTACAATTGTAATGATGATAAACTAATTGTATGATGCCCCCTTGAGGGAATGATTGGCACAAGTAGATCGGAAAATGGTCCCTCAAAAAGAAAGAAGTTAAATGAGGGGACTAAAGAAAGGAAAGATGATGGGGTGAAAACACAATGACATTGAAAATGTAATCAAAATCATTGAGAATTCAAGTGGGATGGTGTATAATGGTTTGCCCAAAGGTAGTTATAAACATTGTACTTTGATAGTGGTAATGTGGTATGATAACACAATGATTTTCCCAAAGGCATTTATAATCATTAAGAAGATGGAGCTGCCCAATTAGGATAGACAAACAAGATAATAACATGCCCATGTATAGGTAAAAAAATTAAAGTGGTGAGAACATAATGATTTTCCCAAAGGTGGTTATAATCATTGAAAAATGTAGGTGGGACAGTGTGCAATGATTTGGCCATAGGTAGTTATAATCATTGGACCCCAATTATGGCAAACATGATAAACTTGGTCGAGGATGATGATAACTTAACATAGAGGTTAATGATGAATTGGAACAACCTACTAGTATGGAGATGCATGTTTGAACTAATAAATGTTGAAATTATTTCATGGTTAATTACTATATTTGGGATATGATTAGGATGGAATCAGGATGTCAATGCCAAAGAGATACCATCATTATTGAATAGACTTCTTGAAGATAAGGTTTGTTGTAGCATGTGTTAGTAGGTATCATGATATAACATCATGAGGATTGACTCTCATAATCCCATTCTCAATAGAAAATAATGTAGCAATGATAGAAACCATGATGACAATGCAAACATATGAATATGGATGGATTCAAGTGTAAGTGTGGGTAAGGAGTCACCCAATGAACACACATAAACTAAATCAAGGAAATAGTGCTGAAAGTAAACAAACAGATAGACAAACAAATAACATAAGTAGAAATAAACAAAGAAATAATATAATAAAAACCCTATAAACATTTCCCCTAAAAAATAGGCATAATCTTAACAAATGAATAAAATGGGGGAATTAAAGAAATGGAAGGGGGTAGCCAATTTGTCTCTATATATAATAGGTAAGTGGATGATACCTATATAGTTCCATGGATGTAATATCCAATAAAAAACCTTAGGACAAATGTAGTTCTCCCAAGGAATGGGAAGAATGTGATAACTAAGGAAAATAAATAGAAGGAATGTGATAGAAGAATAGGAATGGTCTTGCAAAATAGTAAGCACGTGAGAGAAAAAGGCAAAAAAGGATGGGGAAAATAAATGACAAGTGATTTGCTTATAACTTAGTAAGGATTCCTAGAATCCTTAAGGCAAAGAAGTGGTCAATGTTTTTGTTCTTTGCTAATTATTTTACAAATGTTTTTGGAAGTGTTTTAGAGTGTCTCAACTCAATCAAGAATGATGAGACATGAAATGATTCAAGCTCACAATAATGGTGAGAGAGTTTAAACTAAGGTTGCTTGCAAAATGGTCAGAGTGTTTAAACTAAGGTTTCTCACAAAATGGTGAGAGAATTGCTTAGGTTACTCTCAAAATGATGAGATCATGGGTTAGGTTTCTCATAAAATGGCAAGAGCGTGGCTTAGGTTACTCATAAAATGGTGAGATCATGGGTTAGGTTACTCACAAAATATAAAGAGTATGACTTAGGTTGCTCAAAAAATAGCAAGATCACGGGGAAAAGGGTGATTGAGTTGACATCAACAATTATTGAGCATTGCCTACATAGTCATAGAGTAGAACCTCAAGTCACTATAGTTTTACCATTTTAGTGAAGGAATTTGACTAGTGTAGTAATTAGTTCAAATAAAATAAGCACAGTTGGTAAAAATTCATAGTATGACATAAGAAGTGGTAATTTGGTATGTCAAGGTTGAATGTTGCCCCTAGTTTGCCCATAGGTAGTTATAACCAAGACACAATGACATAGATCAAAGGTACTAATTTTCCTAAAGGTAGTTATAATTAGTAGCAAGACTAGTGGTAAGAAAGGAATAAAAAATGAAGGATGTAACTACTAAAAATTTTGTCACACTATCTTAAAATATGATCTCTATCTAGATTTCTTGAACTAACTAATGAAATTGATTAGATACCTTGATGATGAAAATGTGTAACAAATGTCAAAAACCAAGGTCAAATAGACTAGGCTTTTAAAACACACCAAGTTGATAGGTTAAAAGTGGAAAGTGGATATGGCAAAGAGGATAGATAAGGATGGTACTTTGTATAAAGAATAATAGTGATAAAATGGCATAATTGAAATGGTCGTTATAGACAATACACCTTAGTGCTCAAGCATAGTATCACTTGAGATGAATAATATTCATTGACTCAGGAAGTTCATCTTTGTCTAGTGTGGCAAGCCTGTATACTCCCAATCCATAATCTATAGTAATGATGAAAGGCCTTATCCAATTTGGTTTTAATTTCCCTTTATGTTTCTTCTAAGCCATGGTATTCTTTAGGTTTTCTTGAAGAATAAGATCACCAAATTTAAATGTTTAACTCTTAACATGCTAATTATAGTGGCCTTTGAGTCAGTCCTAATATGCTTGAAGATTATTGAGCATCGCTCTACATTTCTAATCAAGTAGGTCTAGCTATTTCAAGCAAGCTACTCGATAGTCATGATCATCTAGGACATATTTTAAATAGATGCGTAGTGAAGGAAATTCAAACTCAATGGGAAGGATGGCTTTAGTATCATAAACAAGTGAGTATGGAGTGGCTCCTATGGGGGTATGATGATTGGTATGGTATGCCCAAAGGGTAGGGAATATCTAGAGGTGCCAATCATGACTGGCATCATTAAGGATCTTTTTGAGAATATTGACAATGGTTTTTTTGGATGCCTTGGCTTGGCCATTACCTTGACGGTAATATGCTATAGAAAAATGTTTTGTGATGTTATATGTAATACATAACTAGTCTACATCCTTGTTCTTTAATGATCCTCCATTATTAGATATAATGTTAGAGGGAATACTATAGTGACAAATGAGATGGTTGAAGATGAATTTGGAAATTTGCTTTCCAGTCATGTAAGTGAGGGGTATAACTTCAACCCACTTAGTGAAATATTCGGTGGTGGTAAGGATATGTTTATGACCATCATATAAAGTGGGGTTAATCTTCCCAATGAGGTCAAGTCCCCATATATAAAATAGCCATGGTGTTAACATTGATTTCAAAGTTTTTACTGGGGCATGAATTATATTAGCATGCCATTGACATTTGTCACACTTTTTTACATATGCACTGGCATTTACGTCTATTGTGGGCTAATAATAACTAGTACACAAGAGCTTTTTGGATAGAGCTACCTTTCTAGAATGGACTCTACATACTCTGTTGTGAACTTCTCTTAATGCTAACATAGACTCTACTAAAGTTACACAATGAAGTAGAGTTCCATCAAAACTATGATGGTAAAGGGTGGATCCAAGTAAATCATAATGAGTGGAATGATGAATGAAGGCTTTATTTTTTTTGAGATAGGTTAGGTGGTTCAACTTGGTCATGAAGGTAGTTGTAAAGGTTTGAGTACTAGATAGAATTAGGACCAAAAATATCACAAATCATGAAAATAGTTAAAGCTTCATATGCTGGTGCTGACAAATTCTTGACAAGGAACTGATACTCTTAGCTTTATCTATTTATTGAATCAAAGAGCCAATAGTAGCCATGGTATCTACTGTTACTAACCCTTGGTATGTGCTCAAACTGAATGTTGGCAATTTGTTGTTTAAGAGTGTTGACCATGGATTTATATAAAACTAGCTTGTCATCTTTGGTCTGAAAATGACTTTTGACTTGATTGATGATTAACTAAGAATCACCATAAACTTGAAGATAAGATATATTCTAATGCACTGCTTATCAATGTCACACAATAAGTACTTCATACTCAGCCATGATTTTCATATAAGGAAAGCTAATTATGAATGATTTAGGGATTATATCTCCCTATGGTGTAATAAATAATAGGCATGCCCTAGATCCATTTGTATTAAATGAACCATTAAAATATAGCTTTTAGGGATACTCCTCAAGGGGTGTGTCAATGACAACCATGATAGATTCAGTACGAAATTGAAACATGAGTGGTTGTGTGTCTATAAGAGGTGCTTCAACAAGTTGATCTATAAGAACTTATCCTTTTATTGCCTTTTGATTGACATACTCTATGTCAACTCACTAAGAAGCATGATATATTTATCCATTCTACCTTACAAAGCTATTTTAGATAGTAGATACTTAAGTAGATCTACTTTTGAAATGACCATGATTTTATTATTTAGCATGTAATAACATAATTTTTTGAGCTATGAAGACCATGGCTAGACAAGCTTTTTTAATGGTTCATAGTTATGTTCATATGTAACCAAGGTATGGCTTAAGTCGTATACAACATGATCTTTTCCATTGTCATCATGTTGAGCCAAGAGTTCCCCTAGAGCATGGTCGGTAGCTAATAGGTATAACAAGAATGGCTTTCTTGGAATATGTGGTAATAAAATAGGTTGATTGACAAGATAGTCTTTGAGCTGTTGAAAAGTTATTTGGTAGTGATCATCCTAGTGAAATGCAACTGCCTTATTCAAAAGGTGTGTAAATGGATGACACTTGTCTACCAACTAAGAGATGAAGCATTAGATTAACTAGATCTTACCCTATAAACTATGGAGTTACTTTAAATTAGTTGGTGGTGGCATCTTAGTTATAGCATAGACTTTATCTAGATCAACTTTAATACTTCTACGAGACATGATGAAGCCAAGTAATTTTCTTGAAGTTACATCAAACACACATTTCTATGGATTGAGTCTAACTTTATACTCTTATAATCTTTCAAATATTTTATGCAACACTACTAGATGGTCGGCCCTAGTTTTGAATTTTCCCAATATGTCATCAACATAGTATTCAATAATATCATGCATCATATCATGGAACATGATAGTCATGGCTATTTGATATGTGGATCTAGCATTCTTAAGGACAAATAACATCGCCTGATAACAAAATGTTCCCCATGGAGTATTGAATGTTGTTTTATGTTGATTTTCTAGTGTGATTTTGATCTGGTTGTATCCTAAAAAGCCATCCATGAGTGAAAGAATTTCATAACTAGTCATGGAGTCAATAATCATGTTGATATTAGGTAAGGGAAAATAATTTTTAGGACAAGCTTTGTTGATGTCTCAAAAATAAATACAAATTCTGATCCCTTTAAGATTTTTGCTAATAGGTACCACATTAGAGATCTATTATAAGTAGTCAATGAATTAAATACATCCTGCTTCTAAATTTTTTTCCAACTCTTTCTTTACCAAAACAACAATGCAAGGATGCATCTTATGTATCTTTTTTTTATCAGTTTGGCATTAGGATTAATCACAAGGTGATGCAGAACCAAGGCAGGGTTTAAACCTGGCATATCAGAATTAACCCATGCAAAGATATCTTCAAATTCTCTCAATAGAGTTGTAAAGACATCATGTTCCTCTTTAGTGAGGGATGTGCCTAATTTTATACATTTCAAGTCTAATGGAGTCGCGATGTTTACCTCTATTGTATCTTCAAATAGAAGGGTTGAACTATCTTATAGGATGGTAGGAAATGACTTGAAGTGTTAGATTATGTAAGGGTCTCCATTAGGAATTGCTCTTAAACTTCTCTTAGGCATGATGAATCTAAGTCCCTTAATGGGATATCTGACCATGTGACAAAAATAGTCAAAAATTCTTGAATAATTAATCAAATATTTGTTATTGCTTAAAACTAAACACAGATCCACAAGAAAGTTCATCGTTGGTGGTCTCCTTGTCTAAATTTGAAGAAGAATGAACACCCCCATCTAATAGCACCTAAAATAGGTTTTCACCACTAGATTGACCTTTATATTTATTTTTTCCCTAGTCAAAAAGCACCTCACAGAGGTTTTCACTTTGGGACCTCAATGTTTTACTTATTTGTTTTTGGCTAGGGGTGTTCACTCGCTCTCCAAAATAGGCTACATGATCCAATGTGATTGAGAATCTTGATTTGTGATCTCCCAATAGAACATTATCTTTAAGGCCTAAGAAATCATAGAATGCCTAATCATTCTAGAATTCATCAATCAGTAGATTGGATTCTTGTTGGTCCTAATCTATCAGTTAGGGATAATATAATGACAATGGGTTGTGATGAACACCCAAAGTAAGAGTAGAAATGACATTGTTATCAAATAGGTTGGTTTCAACTAGGCTATCAAAGGTGATGCTATGATCAAAATCTACTTCACTATCAGCATCATCATCACTAATAGTTGGTGATGGAGTTTGAATAAGATATATGGGGTCACCCCCAGGCAGTTTAAATCCAAGTCTATAAGGTCTTTCATACTTAGTCATGGAAATTGGCTCAATGGTTCCTTGTTGATTCAGTCTGAGGCCTCTTCTTTCATAATTGTGATGTTCTATGATCCTATTAGGAATAGGATACTTTACATTTTTACAACAATCAGCTTGGTTGTTGTTGTATAACAATGATTCATCCCCTTCAAGAGGGTTAGGTTTTAGTCCAAATGTTGGTACAAATGTGATAGGTTCCTTATCTTTATTCTTTTATTACCAATGCATATATGGGTTAACTTTATGTTGCCCAAAGGTTTTTAGATTTTGAAGAAGATTTGAAATATGAAATGTATCATGGATCACATACTTTCCTAATCCATTATCTAAACTGGTGAAATGATTGGAAGATTCAGGAGGTTGCATGTGGGAAAGGGAATATAAGGTATTAGGATATATGAAATTATTTGGTGAAGGATCAATAAGTATATCCTTTCATTTATCCTTCTTCGAACTTGGATTCATATCATACTAATAATTATAGCTTTGAAATTCATCCTCAAGATGCTTATAGTGTTCACATGGGTGTAAATCTCCTAGAATATTCACTTCTATCTCTGAGTGGGAAACTTGATACATTGGTGCAATGTTAATGGGATGCTCATGTAACCAAGGCTTGCCTAGAAGTATATTTTATAACTCAAAATCAAGCACATGACAAAGTGTATCATGATTCAAAGGCCCAATGATAAATAGAAAACTAATGGTGCCTTGTGACTCTCTTTCTTGATTATCATAGGCTTTTATAGTTATTGTTTCTAACTGGAGATCTGTCATTGTGTACCTAAGGAGCTTGATGATCTTTAGAGACAATATATTGAGGCCAAATCCATTGTCTATAAGGACATATTTCACTTTATGCCATCTTATATAAACTTGTATGTATAATGGATTATTATGGACTAGGCCAAAAGAAGACATATCACTTTGGTTGAATGTAACTTGTTGGGCTGGAGCGAGGTGTCGAACCAAAACTTGAAACTTATTAGGGGATATGTTACTAGTAATAGTGGATTGGGTCAAATATGAATTCAAAATGTTCTTGTGGATTATTGATGTTCATAGAAAATCTAAAATAGAAATTTATGCTGGTGTCTTCTACAATTATTCTACAATATCAAACTTCTTGTCTTAGTCAGTAGTGAATGGTTTATTTTGAGGCTGAATGGTTGGTTGGATGATAGGCAAAGTGGTAGATGGTTATGGGCCTAGGATAGTATTCTTTGACCTCTAATTTATGAATGTATAATTAGGATTAAATACTAGAGTGTTATTACTAATCAATGTTAGAAATGATGTGAGACTAGACATGACAAGTCTCAATTTCTGGTGCACTTACATGTGGTCACGTGGCAAGAACAAGTTGTTGATATAAGGGCCAAAAGGGGATGTCCTAGTTTTTTGGTTTGCTTGTATGCACTCCTAAGTTAAAGAAGGATTATCTATGTAATTTAGTTGAATATTATTATTTATCAATGGTCTAGGCTGATTAGTACTTGGTCTAGGATTAATGGAGATTGTATTAATGATACCCTTATAATATGACCTACAACCTTATTGTAGTCATGCACAAATGCATGGTAGGTTTGTTGTTTATTACCATTCTAACCTTGGTTTTATCTATTGTTCTATCATTGTGAGTTCTACTACTAATTTTATTGATTCTACTGGTTCGGCCTTTGATTTTGATACTACTAATTTGGCTATTACACTGGCCATTGTAGTTGTTGATTATTTTGTTGTTGTTGATTGTTATGTCAAGGAAAAGGGTTTTGATAAATCCCTAGAGTTTGATTAGAAGTGGAAGTGCCATTATCCAATGTTATCTCTCTATTATCTAACATGTTTTCAATTAAATGCTTGGTTCAGACACATCTTCATAGATTATGCCCATTGACCTAATGATAGTCATAGAATTCATTTTCATGGTACCAATTAGGATAAGGAATGCCTTGTAGATAAAGATTTGGTATAAGCCAAATAATCAGATTATTAGTAGAAAGCTTTAAAAATATAGACTCAATAGGTTCTCCTAAGTCACTAAAGACATGACATACAGGCATGGTTCTCTTAGGAGGAGGGTTTTACAATGGTAAAGGCTACTATATTTGTTGTATAGGTTTTGGTTGTTGTGTTTATAGCATTGGTTGGAGAGTTTACTAGGTAGGAGTAAGTTGAAAAGGTGGTGTGGATTATGTTTGCACCATTTGGACATGATGGGACTCAATTACTCCATTTCCCATAACATTCTTATTGAAGTTGAATTGCTTCAGTCTTTTTTGGTTATTGGCCTATATTGATTACAATGCTTGCAATTGAGTATGATGTTGATGTTGGCCATTTCCATGATTGGTACCTTGATTTTGATTAGTTGAATTAAGCTTGATGATTAATTTATTGATAAGCACCCACTCGATCAATAAACCTTTATCAATGATCTCTTTGAATATATGTGCACATTATAGTTCTAGATGGTAAGCTATCTCACTATGCAAATTTTTAGTAAACATAGCAGCTAATTATTTATCTAGTAAGATATGGGTGAAATGACTTACAAGAGCTCTCCATCAATGTAAATTGCAAAAATCTCGCCAAATTTTTACTATACTTGTGTTAAGTCCACTAATGAAATCTCATGCTCAAGATTATAGGAAAATTACTACACAAACTTATCAGAAAGGTCATCAAAATTTTCTACTAAATGTTTGGTCAACTTCAAAAACCACTCCAAGGCTTGTCCAACCAAGCTCCTTTAAAAAAACAACAAAAGGTATATGTTGATATATGCCACTGGTTGACATGCGACAAAGATTTTGGTCAAATGAGCCTTAGGGTCGCCTTTTCCTTTGTATTTGTCAAATTTTGGTGGTTTATATCTTGGAGGAAATGGAATCTACAAATACTCCATGTTGAATGGGTAGGAATACACATCATCTAATTTGTGATTTTTAGTCTTTTTCCTAGCTTGAATAACAACAATTGCATCCTTCATCTGTTGCAATTCTTGGGATAGGAAACTAGAAGGAACATTGGTTTGAGGGAGAATATTGGTTTGGGTAATGGTTGGGAGGTCACAAGTGGGACACTTTGACTAGGGTATCATGGAGACACCTATTGGGGTATATTGACTTGGTTGGGGAATGGACCAGGAATACGCATACATGGATTAGGATGTACATGAAATTGCACATTTGGTTGCAAGATATTCTGGTTTGTGTTGGTGATAAAGGTTTAACTTGGAGGATTTTATGGTTGGGATATAGGGATATAACTATAATTTGTCTACTATGGTTGAAAAGGGACATGCTGATGACTAATCAAACCTTGATGTAGGGTGGGAACTTATAGACCAAGACCCTATCTTTGAATTTGGGGCACATTTTGAACTAACAATTGTCTAGTAGGTACTTTAGAAACATGGGGACCTCCTTATTATATGAATCCCTATGAGGAAGTGAATTCAAGTTATAACTTTGGCATCTATTGCTGACCAATAGTTGCACATTATTGGCTAGTCATTGCTTGGTTTTGAATTGACATATTAGTCTGTGACTAAAAAGGTATGTTTGTCATTATCTGGTGAGGTGGAACATTAGTTGCCCCTAGTTGAGGTGGCAATGTATTTGTCCTTTATTGCGTTGATACACTAGATTGCATCTACTATTATGGAATAATATTCATTACTTATTGAGAGGGAGTGGGATTCATCACCTTTTGTCATTGAGGTATGACATTGGTCATTGTTTGATTACCCAATCCCATAAGTTGTACACTTGAGAAAGCAATTGGTTGAGGCTGGAGTGTAGAAACCCCTATTCCCTGGTATGATGATCTACTCATGGGACTAACTATAGGCACATGTTGTTGGCTAGTTGTTTGTGTGTTAGTACAACTTTGATCAGGATTGGACATTGTTTGCACATTATCCACTATGTTTGGCTCACTATTCAGTGTAGAGGCTGATGACACTTCTTTAATAACTAGCATATGCATCAAGTTATATATTAAAGTGGTTTTTATGATGGGTCAAAACTTAGATTCTCTAGTCTAGTTAACTCTATCAACACCCCTATTGAAGGTATTAGGTCAATAAGAGGCTTACTCACCATGTTTATCTGATTGAAATCATGTGCTAAAATTAGGTAGTTTTGATATGATGTTTGCATTTGGTTAAAGTGATCTTCCATGATTTTTTTTCCTTGATTATATATATTAGGGTCTTGATACATCATTTTGACTAGAGCCATGGGGTTTCTAGAAGAATCTTATTGATCATAAATGATATTGTGGGGCACTCTTACTAGACTTGGTAAATTTTCATGGGGGAAGTCTGCTGGAAACTTGGCCCCTACCTCTATGGATCTAACCAAAATCTCATTTTTATTCTATAACAAATGTCACTCAAACAAAAATGGATCATACATGGAATATGTATTAGTAGAATATGATTGTTAAATAACTAGCTCATCTACTATGGGTATTTTAGCTAGGTATTATGTAGTTTGTTCTTGGTCTTTTTCTAAATATAGTGGTGTGTTAACCAAATAGTTAGCTAATGGATCTTGGCCTTGTGCCCCTATTTAATTATTATAAGAGGGATAATAATCCATATCATAAGCAATATTATCTACATAGAGGTCTTGCACCATTCTCTTGTGCCACTACATTACTAATCCCTGGGTTGTACATGAGTCCACTACGAGTGTAGGAATACATGTTGGGATCCATAGTCAATGCTTTATGATAAAAGGTCAAAGAGTTATACAAATTCTAAAAAGGATAGAATCTAAAATAGATGAATGTTTCAACTTGGTCTAAATTTGTCAAAAGGATCAAAAGGTTTCTGCAAATATTTGTGAAGAAATAAGCTAGCATAAAGTATGTAATGTTTTACTGTTCACATGAAGGTAAGAAAGTAAATGGACTGAAAATCAAAATGCCAAACTCTAAGGTCTAAGTGTTTCAAATCAGTATAATTTAAGAAATTAAAAGTTAGGTCTTTTGGTCAAATGCAACATCAAAATCTAGGCTCAAACAAGGCATGTGCTAGGACTCTTGGCCAAATGACTTCAAAAGCTAGACCTTGAAAATAGATGAAAGATTTAATCTAATCGATTTGAAACACTTCTAAAAAACAATAGGCATTTGATTCTTGGGCATGAACTTGATCAAATAGGTATAAGATATGAAACAAAAGGCACTTTGGCAATAGTTTATTTTCTAATAAATAATGTTATAAAACTTGGTTCTTTTGACAAACACGATAGAAAAAAATGAGTGGTATAACTATGCTTTAGACAAAGGATCACAAAAGTACACTTGGATTGGACTTGAAAATGTAGGAACAAATTTGAAACTCCAAGTGAGAGGGTTTATGAAACAATATTTAAAATGTTTTGGGCAGCATAATGACACTATACTACCCAAAAGATATGACAAAAAGTTTGTTTCAAAACTCTCTAAGGCAAAGACATTTTATTATAATTTTAATAGCATAACACTACTTTTATTGACTCAAAATGTTGTGGTGCTTAGATTCAAAGTGTAAGTGTTTTAGCATAAAATGGCTTAAGTTTATCAAGTAATGATAATGATTATGAGTCTTAAATGGCCTTCAACCCATATTGGAAATTAAACTAAATTATCTCAAGTTTAGTGTAAATGGTGAACCCACTTAACACATCAACCCTATGAACTTGTAAAGGTGTAATTTTGAATTTAAATTATAAGTGAAGGACTTAAACAATTTGGTAAAGGTTTAGACTCAATTGGGTAGCATAACTGTACCAAAGTGGATGATATGACTCTCAATCTTTTGATAAACTTTGAACAAGGAAAATTGATGATCTCACATGGGAAACATAATTCATCTTTGTTCAAAGGAAAATTTGGACTATGTGTTTGGTTTTGGATTGTTTGTTTACACCAAATTTTGACTTCAAACAAGACTTTAAACTAGGACAAGACCAACTAATTAATCACCCTTAGATCTTAAACTGACAAGGTTGCTTGGTATTATTGAAATCCATCAATATACATCATTTAAGAGGATTTTAAGTGTTCATATAAAAGTAAATGTGCATTATATAGTAAGGTTTTTACACCCACCTTCTCTCAAATGATAGTATTGCAACATGAACCTTGACACGTACCTTACACCAACAATACTTCTATGGCAAGTAGGGATTTATATAAGATCTAATAAGTTTTTGATTGATCTAGGGGAATCAATTGCATAGTTAATTTCATGCCAAATAATGTAGAAAAAAGCACAAATTTTGGGCCTGTATCACTTGGCTTATTGCAAAAAGGTCTAGTCCTTTTTTGAACCACTACATCCTACTATTCGCTTTAGTGTAGTGTGATGTCCAACGTGCCACTCCATCACATGTGAAACTCCAAAGGATACAAATGAATTAAATTATAAAAGATGAAACCCTAGGTCAAAGCTTCCCTAAAGAACTTATGAGAGGTGATGAAGTCCCCCTCGCAAGCCAAGTTTGCATAAAAATAAAGAAAGCATGAAAGTAGAAAGACTTTACGGTCATTTTCAAGGTCACCTAAACTTTGACAAGTTTTTGGGGATTACTTTATATGAAATTATTTCTAAGCCTTAGATTAGGCTATTTCCAATAGTAATGGAGCTTTTGATTCCAAGCGTTCCCTATAGGGGATAAATGGAAGAGCATACGCACAACATTCCTCTTTTTACTAAACAAAATTTGATTAGACAACTATTGTAAACAAGAATTGACAAGTGTGTTCAATTTTAAACCCAAAATTAAAGATTTGGTGGTGTTCATTTGACCCCTTGGTCTTAGTTAAAAACTTTGAAAACATTCACCAAAAACATCTAAATTCTTTGTTAAACACCTAAGCAAGGTTCCTAATTGATTTTTAAGCATGCTGAAGGTGATATAATCATGCTTTTTTATCAAATATCAAGTTTTGTCCTATATAAAAAATGTTAGTATGTTCTTTAGCTTTGAATCTCTTTTTGGCTTGAAATAATAAACTTTGGAAAAATAGTTCTCAGGTCTATGTTTTTGTAAAAACACAGTGACTAACGTCGGTTATTACAACTAATGAAAGTTACTTTTGCTAACTAATGTTAGTTATCTAATCAACATAAGTTATACTACTATGACTATCTCGATAGGTATATAATTGATGCCATTTTTCCCACTGATGTCGATTAAGATATGCAACCGATGTCAGTCTTACTTGCTGACATCAGTTACTATGTAAAACCATGGCAAACAAAAACCAACAAAATAAAGTTAGAAAATCAATTTGCAAGAGTTTTAAGGGCCCAAATAAATATTTTAGAGTTAAAAAATGATCTTCTTTAGGTGTGAGATGTATCTAGTCCCACCAAGTGTGACATTATGTGATCTAGGAATTTGATTCAAGAGAGGATGGTTAGTATGGTGTTAATTCCAAAATGATAAACAAAATGAAATAAACACACTAATAGCATAACATCTTTAGGCCTAGACACTAGGGAGAGATTAGTTAAAAAAATAAAATGACAAACGTAACTAAAAAGAAAAGAATCAAATATAATAATTCCTTCACCTTCCTTGGATGCTTCAAATGCCTTTGTAGTGGTGGCTTGCTCGGCTTATGCTCATGAAGTCCTTGGCAATGGAAGCTTGACAACCTCCATCTCTCCTTGGCACCTTTGGCTTATGGCTTGGCTTGGATTGGAATCAATTTGGCATGGTAACACTAGTTTCTATGGATTTTGAAGATATTTGAGAATAATAACTTTGCACCGAAATATCTTAGAAATGATGTTCTTGGCCTCTCTATTTATAGATTTTTGCAAATGTCTAGAATCAACCTAAACCATCCATCTCAAGATTGAGATGTGTGCTTGAGGATTAATTCAATTTTTAGAATTAATTTTATAATTATCCTCATCATTAAATTAGAATAATGGGTAATTAATAGGCATGGAGGGCATCATGGAAGGCATTGATGAGGCATGGAGGGCATGAATCCTGATATTTATGGCATTTATGGCCTAGGAATGTCTTCACAAGCAATGAGGTCACTTGATGATGTAGATATTCAATATTCATTTCTAATAATAAGTATTGAACAATTTTCCATGGAATAATTTATTAGTCTCTAATTTGGTTTAATTAGCTCTTAAGCATGATTAAGCACTTTGTGCACAAATTACTCAAATTGATCAGAATACCTTGTTATTGGTCCAAAATTTGACAGATTGGAATAAGAAGGCCATGCCAGATGCATTGGAACCATATTCCCATTTAGGATGTTACCAAAAACAAATAACAAAGGCATATGTATCATGCAAGAGATTTGATAGGAAAGAAAAATCTAGAGCACCTAAGTGCAAATTTGGCATTTTGACTTGAAATGAACTAATCAAATTTAGCCAGCCCATAAATTGCATTACCATATTTAGGGATACCCTAGCCAAAATTGGCATTTAAATATGTCAATTTCACATCATTTAGTGTGTTTTAGTGTTTTTAGGCTAAACTGTGTGTTCTAGGTGGAAATTGGCCAAAAGCCCGATTAGAGGTTATCGGTGGCTAGATTTAGGTGTCTACATTAATTATATTCTATGATAGAGTTATAAACATGATTATTTTTTATGAAGATTGAAAATAGACTTGAAACTTGAAGGATAAAAATAAATAGGTCTACGTTAGACACTATGGACTTATGACACTTCAAGACACATCCCACTATCTAACACTTCACACAATCTACAATAAACTAACAGTCTTAAATCAAGGTACATTAAGGAGCTAAATATGATTAATAGATAACATACATTATATAAATCAAACTTCAATAAAGTATACTTAGCATTAAACTAGAATCTAGAATTATCTTGTATTGTTTAAAATGAGTTTTACAAAGTGATTTTGGTAGAGATTCTCTATCTCTAACTGAGGGATGCAAATCAAGGGCTCAAAGATTGAATTTATAGAAAGAAAGAAGGTAAGATAGATAAATTAGTGATGAAGGGGTCATTAATGATCCCAATTCAACTTGGAACAACCCCCACTACCACCATCCTTCTCAATCCTTTTACTATATTATTTTTCACTATATCTTTCCCTGGCATGATGAAAAATGTGAAGATCAAGATAAGTTGTAGGAAGAAGTCCCCACCACCACATGGATCCTTCTTGAGATCCTATACATTAATTCCATTCTTTGTCTTCCTAAATCATGCTTGATATTCTTCATTTTACCAAGCAATTATTTGAGCTTGCTCATGATGTTATTTCTGATATTTCTTGCATACTCACCATTTTGCCATTGCTTCTAAATCTTGAATATAGATCTATTACGAATGAAAACCAATATCCTTATTGGTTTTCATATAACTATTATTTAAAATGAATATCCATGGGCTAGGGTATTTTAGATCTAAATGATATGTAAATCCTACATCTAAAATCTCTCAAAAATCTTTACAAGGTTTTAATGGTGTTAGACATCTTTGTAGGGTCTGCTCTTGGTTATCTAGATCATGTTTGATCTTGCATTTGTGTTTTACTTGCTTGAGGTGGTGAGATACTTTTTCCTACATATCTACCTTCATGGCATCATTTAGTTTTATCTTAGTCGAGTTTGATCTATGTTAAAGTCCTCTAGCTCTTTGACCTTTAATGTCAACCATCAATCTTTATCTAGGCTCCCCATATTTTTCTAATTATTAGCTATATGTTCATCCTCAGGATCCTACTATTATCTTTTTGAATTCTTAACCTCCTATGCACTGTATATATTTCTTTGTATGAATAAAATCATGTCATTAATCTTCTTCTAGCCTAACATAGTTGAGACACCACTTTCTCATTTTCTCTTATGATCCATTGACCTTTTAACTCATTGCTAGCCATCAATATACTTTGTACAATTTCATGTGCTTCATTGATCTTCCTAGACCTACTAACCTATAAAATTTCCTAATCAATATTAGATCTTTATTCAAGCGATAGATATATTGACACTTGTCACTTATGAATTCAGACTGACCTTTTGACTTAATGCTCATCGTTGATCTCTTTAGTACATTTGAATGAATGTTGTTAGATCTTTGGGACCCACTGACATCTTTTAGATCACTGGTTACCATTAGATTTGATCTTATCTCCTAATATTTAGACACTTGTTATATTCATGTTCAACATACGAACGTTTAAATTTAAACAACTATTTCACAAAGCTAAAACTTGATGTCTATGTGCCTATTTCTCTCTTGAAAGTTCAAATTTAAAGGATTATATTTTGAGATCGAAAACTCATCAAGACACCAAATTTTCATAACATGATCTTGGCATAGAGAACTTCCTGTCCATGTAATATTTTGGCCTAAGAGGATCCCTAGGTGAATTTATTTAATGTGCAATCAAATTAACCTATTTGCTTCTACAAGATATGATGATGGTCTAGCTATTATATGATTTTTTAATAACTTTAAAGACTCAAAATGAGTTTTTGAGACCTATGAAAACTTATCCCATGATCCTTACTGCATTGATCACCATGAAAACCTACTTCCTCAAAATTTGACAAACAACACTTTAAGTCTTACTTAAAGTGTTTCAAAAGATTTTCAAGCTACATGTGATATTTGGATCACTCATTCCATCCAATTTTTTTTTCAACTTATCCATTTAGATAGAAGCTTGACATGTAGGCCAAAATCACCAACAATACCTACATTCATTTTAGTTTCTATCCCTTATGGATCTTGAAAATGTACCTTGTCTTGAGAGCACTGTGTCTTTAGGTAACATACTCATACCACTCACACTAGATGCTTTGGTCAACTCATCCTAGACTTTGCCCTCTTGACTACCTTTGATAGAGCCTACACATTCCTAGTTGTGGCAATCCATTACTTTTTTTCCTTAGGAAATTTTAGTTCAAGATATCCTATATCTTGTTAGTGCAGTATTACACATCATACCTATCCTTGCATATTTAACACTCATTTTATATTTATCCAATCCATTAAAATCTTTTTCAAACCCATATCCATCTCATTATCCTTCATCAGGTTTTGGTTTGAGGTGGAATAACTCTTGATTAAAACTTGGGGCATTGGACCCATCCTAGTTTTTGTCTCATGACAAGTTATCATAAACTGCTCAATAAAAAGGGGAAAATGTTGACACTATAGATTTACACCAATTTATTATGAATAAATGTGACTTATCCCATCCCTACATTTCTTACTCTAGTTAATTTAGTTTTACTAATTACCATCTAAAGTTATGTAAATAATTTACATAATAATTATTTTATCTAAGTAACTGGTTTACTATCCCTAAATCTTAGTTAAATCTCTCCAAGCCTAATGTGGGTAAGTTGTTTTCACTTTCTTAACCACCTTACCATACTTGAGCCCCATGAAAACCAATTTGACCTAAGCTTTTATCCAAGGTCTTGAGTTTTTGGAACTAAAAACTCAAACTTAGATAAAATTAGTAACGATTCTTGCGATCATCATCAATCCTATTAGGATCGATGTTGATTTATAGCTAGGCCAACCCCAAGTTATGGATCCTAATTTTTACACACTAGAACAATAATGAAATTAACTTGGATAACTACTAAATAACACCATCCCAATTCTTATCTATCCATACTCTACTCAAAGCCAACCATATCCCTATCAATGAGGTATTTATCTATAGCCTATAATTTTTTTTAGAGATGACCTTACCTAGTGTCATACATAATGTGGTCTTGATTCATTACTTACCCATTGTTCCTCATCCTATATTTCTTGATCAAAGTGATATCTCTTTTGAGTTATGAATTTGCATGATTGTTTTCTCCCCAACTCTAGAAGACATTCGAGAGCCACCAGAAGCAATCTAAGAACAAGAGGACTTACCATTAGCATATTGAAATGAATATTTTGATAATATATATGTATTATATTTATTTACTTCATTTTAGTTTCATAATCTTATCACATAATTTATTTTATATTTATTCTATTATCCATTTAATTACATAAATAGTGGACTGACATCCCTCTAAGAAAGTGTACCACTTCTTGGAACTAATCTTATATTAGGTAGTCCACCCATCTCTATTATTAATAAATATTATCCAAGTTGTCTTTATTATGTAGGTAGTAATTCCTAGCCAAATAAGAGCTCCCATATCACTGAATCAATGGTGCATATCTCTATCATAGTTAATTCTCTTTCAAAAAACTTGTATTATTTCTATTTTTAATAAGAAAATGAAATAAAAAATACTAAAATAATAGAAATTCTAGTTGATAGATCTTAGTGACTGATAATGTGATAATATCATGTTAAAATAATTTAGAATTTGGAAGATACATTAAAGTGTATTGTAATACCTTAAAGAGTACCCTTATACATGTTTTAAAGGTATCACCAAGGAGATACATTCAAGGTACTACAATGCACTTCAAGGGTTCTCTTAGTAGATACATTTAACATGCATACGATTGGAATTTTATTTCAAGATATCTCCTAGGATATACCTTGAAAGGCCTTGTAGTACCTTCAAGGGGTCTCTTAGTAGATACCTTGAACATATACATGATTGGATTTTTTTTTCAAGGCATCTCCCAGGAGATACCTTGAAGGGCCTTATAATACTATCAAGGTAAACCTTATTCATGTTTGAGATGTATCTCCTAAGAGATAATTTCAAGGTACCCTTGAAGGTAATATAATTCCCTTCAAGGTATCTTCTAGGAGATAAATTGAAGGGTATTGTATTACCTTCAAGGGTTCTCTTAGTAGAAACCTTGAACATGTACATGATTTGAATTTTATTTCAAGGTATCTCTTAGGGGATAAGATTATTATACTATATACTCTCAATATACTCCCATGCAAAAAAATTGAGACCTAGATTTTGGTAGAACAAAGCAATTATACAACATAAATTATAGGACAAGTCATGGATAGGAGCCAGTTGTTGATCTCGATCATATATGAGTAAAAGGAAGAAATGGGGATTGGGCTAGGTCTTCGATAAGAAAATTATAATAAACCAAATCCCTTGGAATTTTTGTAAATGATTGAAGTTACTCTCTTTACCCTAGTAACACAACTAGGTGCACAAGAAATATCTCTTTCACTTCAACATCCAACTCAAGGTTTTGATGCATAGAGGCTAATCAAATTACCTACATTTGGGAAACTAGATGAGGTCATGCATACCTTATTAAGTAGATAAAACTAGGGGATATTCATTTATCCCAACATATCACCATCTATATCAATGTGTAGACCATGGTGAGAGCCACAGGCCTCCCAAATTATAGAAAATCCTTATTACAATACAAGTACACTTCACTAACAATTCATTTAGTTTTTCAAGATAAGTTTCCCACTAGGGCATGTAGAGGAACCATAATTGACTCCATTGAGGATGTTGTAGTGTACATTTTGGTAGAGTGTATAATAAAGTGGTTATTTTAGTAGATATCAAAGAAGGTCAAACAGGTAATAAAAAGAGTAATTGGATTGATTTTCTCAGATTTGATCTTACCACTATTATTAGCAAATTAATTTTAGGTAGCTTGCAAAATTTCCAATATCAACTTCTAGTTTTGTTATTATGCTTCACCCAATGGAAGTCCCCACTAGGCCAAGTTAATGTTACTATAGAATTCTGGCCTACTACTACCCTCATAGGCATCACTTGGACTAAGATAGGGAAATATTATGATCAACTTGGATGGTTTAACACATTGTGGTTTGAGGCTCTAGCTTCTATCAGGTCATACCCTTGAATTCTATAGGATGTTATGTAATATTTGGGGTAGAATAGATCAATAACTAGGTTATATAATGGTATTTAATTCAAGGTACATGATTTGGCCATGTCAATTGTAATTTTAATACCTTTTTTCATCATAATGGTTTAAGTACAAGCTAAAGTATGGAGGTAGAGAGCCCTAGCTAAAAGGTTAGTGAAGCCTATTAAAACCATCCCTCTAGGTGCATACAACCTAGGCAAGAGAAAGTATAATTGCATCTAAATACATAACCATAGGCCTCACCACAATAGTCTATATCCCTCCCACAATAAGAAAAACACATATAAAAGGGACTTGTGTAGAGAACCTCACCACCAGCAGCCTAACAGAGATCAAGGAAAACCAAGTCTTGGTTTTATAACCCACATGTGCCAAGGATAGATTATGAATGTAATCTTAAAAAGTTGGGGGATGATGAATAGGAAGTTATTCAATGAATGATTGAAGACATTATCTAATATATCTATGATAAGGTGAGGAGAAAGAATTATTTTTATAGAAAGTAGTGTGCACTTGCTAAGCGCAAAATAAGGTAAGTAAATACCTTTATTTTGACATTAAACAACCCCCTCCCTCTATTATTATGGATAATATAGGTCAAGAAGAAGTCAACATAAACTTAAGGCATAGATATTCCAAATAGATCTAGTAGCTAGTTCATTATCTACAAAAAGTGTTGATCTACCAAAGAAAGGGAGCCCATTATGGCCACTATTTTGAAAACAACCTACACATCACTACTCAACGCCTTTAACCATCATATAATAATGTATGATATATTTAGGAGAGACAACCATAACAAGTAGTGCCCATTAGGTGAAGTCTAGAGGCATGAGGAGACACAAGGATACACTTGTCCCTCTAATCGAGTCTAGAATGATTTTTGTGGGTAGAGGTGTGGTTATAGAATCCAAATATTTAGATCACTCATAATCTGACACATAAATAGATTATTTAGATATAATAGAGGGACTTATAGATACCATTGTGTCAGATCTAGTAGAAGAAATGGAAAATACACAAGATACCCTAGATCTTAAGGAAGAGGATATAAAAAAAGAAGAGAGAAAATAAATAAAATTAGAGAAGAACAAAAAGAAAAAATAGGCCATATAACAAGTAGCTAGTAGGAATCCCAACATGCATGATAGGAAGAAAATAAATAGCACATCAAGGAAGAAGAACAAAAAATGAATATCAAAGAAGCTTAGGTTGGAAAATAGAAGGTTGAAGAAGCTTAGGCTGAGAGAAATAAAGTCAAGGAAGTAGAGGGCAAAAGGAAAAGAGCAAGAGAATCAGAGACTATGTAGAGCCAAGTTGAAGAAGTAGAGGCTCAACACATAAAAGTCAAAAAAGTAGAGTCTAAGAGAAAGAAGCAAGAAGAGGTAGAACATAAAGATAAAGGGGCATAAAATTCACAAAAAAATAAAACAAAATAAGAAGCACGAGAGAAATATGCCAAAGAACAATTCTAGAAGGAGGAGGAATCCAAGCATGAGTCATAGGTGTAAACTACCAAGGAAAATTTTGAAGTTAATGCCAAAGTTAAAGTAAAATGTTGATGCCAAAGTTAAGGTTGAGGTAGATACCAAGGCCAAAATTATGTCCAGAGCCAAGGTTAAAGAGGCAACCTAAATTCATGCTGAGGCCATAGCTAAGCCTCAAGCTAAAGCTAAGTCACAAATTATAAAAACAAAGAATCTAAGAAAAAGGTAAAAGAAAAACATGCATTACCCCATAAGGATGCAACCCAATTAGGTGAAATAGAGTATAATTAACTATTAAAGTCTAACCCCTCTACCTAATGGTTTTGGGATGTCCCTAACACATCATCTCTTCGCACTACTTTCTTGATTCTATTGGATGAATTTATGCCAAATCCTAACACAGTTTGAACCACATCCACCATGCTTGCACCCACTTTTATGGATACATCTTTGGATATTTTGTAGTTTCCATTATCCAATAAAATGAAAGGATAAGTTCAATTCAAAGAATCCATTGCACAAAAGGCTTTAGACTTGGAACAAAATGTTTTTTGACTACATGAAGAAAAAAATAAAAGCACAAAATCAAATTGCTAAGGCTAGGCAACTCATAAATGTTATTTGTCCTACTCTAATTATACAAGTCCTTAGTAATCAAGTAATGTTTTAGGACAAACAAATCACTATGTTTTTGACTCAATTAACAAAATATTGGGTGAGCACATATAAACTTCTCACACTACACACCTAAGGGTAGGCAATTTTGAACTACTAGAGGAATATGTATAGGTCCTAGATACTACTACACATCAAGCTAAGTAGATAGCCTAAGGAATGCTTGATTGGAGCCAACACCTTGATAAATCCTTGGATATTACAAAAACCATAGTTCATAGTAGTAGATAAAGCTAAAATTGTAATGAGTGATCAAATGGATACTGGATAAACATTGACTAATGTATTTCAATAGTTATTATATTTTAGAGATACCGCATTGAAGAAGTTATAGGTTTGGTAGAATGATACAATGCATAACACATTTGAAACTATTCACACCCAAAGGACTATAGATAGGTTGGATGATATTGTGTTAGATATCCATCTTAAGATGTCAAATTCCAAATCCTTCCTTATCATCATAGAATAAGAATATGTGCAAAATTTGATGGTCATTCAAAATCCACTTCACATTTTTCTTACCATGGTGTATGAGCTACTTAATAACTAGAAAATGATCAAGAATGAACTCTCATAGGTTAAACCCACTATTGCATATATCATATAATAATCTAATTTCATTCTACCATAGGATCTCAAATAAATTTTATATAAGATAAATCTAGATACAAATGCATAGTCTGAGAAACCACAACCTACATAGCTACCTAGACAAACTTTGACACCACCTCTGTAGTAGGTAAATGCATAGTTCAAGTTTTATAGTTACAAAAAAATTACTTTGTAACATAGTCATAAGTATTAGGAGTGGGGATAGTTTGGTTGAAAAATCCTAAATAGGATGGCCACCTGGTTAAGCTAGTCTATGAAAAACCAAAAAGGGAGGTAGGCAAGTATACTATTTAGTTGAAAACCTGAAAGGGTTGATAAGTAGTGTGAAAAGGGTTGAAACTGGTAAACAACACTTGGAGTGATTACTTACACTTTTTTTAAAAGCTAATCTTTTACATTTTTATCCAAGATTAGAGTTCATATTTTGTCTTAAGATGAAACAACAATTTAAGTCTAGGAAAGTGTTGGATGTAGAGTAGGGCCTCATAAAATTATAAGAGTTTAATTTATAGACACATGTGCATAGGGTATCATTTTGTTGTCTATATGATATTTTTGATGTCTTCGGCCTTTTTATCCAAGAAATAGATATAATAATGCTAAGATTATTTATTTTTGTATGTTGGAAGGCTAGAATGTGAAGAGACATAGCTATGTAAAAAGATATATATATATATATATATATATATATATATATATATATATATATATATATATATATATAGTGCTCTAATTTAATGGAATATGGTTTTGATGTGTGATAGAGATTAATAGTATCTGTTATCATTTTACTAAGACTATTTTATGTATGCCTAGTGCATAGCGTATACTCTATTTTATTTTATTTTTTATATCTTGTGTTATGTTATTTATGTTCTAGTATTGTTAATGACATGTTATTTTATCTTTATAAAAAAAATTGTGTATAAAATTGAAGATTTTGAAAATTCACTATGCTATTATGACTTTTTTTTGCTTCTTGATATGCAAGTTGTACCTATAATTAGCATGTGCTAGAAAAATTCTAGGAAACTCTACTAACATACCTTGAACATGCATATGATTGAAATTTTATTTCAAGGTATATCTAAGGAGATACCTTGAAGGAATTTTTATTACCTTTGAGTGTAACCTAATACAAGTATTAAAGATATAAGGTATCTCCTAGGAGATACCTTTCAAACATGCATTAGGGTACCATTAAAGATACTACAAAGCCCTTCAAGGTATCTCCTATGAGATACCTTGACTGGGTCTCTTAGTACATACCATGAACATGCACATGATTTGAGTTTTATTTCAAGGTATATCCTACAAGATACCTTCAAGGGCCTTGTAATACCTTCAAAGGTACCCTTATGCATATTTGAAAGGTATCTCCTAGGAGATACATTCAAGGTACCCTTGAAGGTACTAAAATTCCCTTCAAGGTATCTTTTAAGAGATTTCTTGAAGAGTCTTATAGTACCTTTAAGGTTTATCCTACTAGATACTTGAACTTGCACACAATTAGAATTTTATCTCAAGGTATATTTTAAGGGATACCTTGAAGGGCCTTATAGTATCTTCAAGGGTCTCCTAGTAGATACCTTGAACATGCAGATGATTGGAATTTTATTTCAAGGTATCTCCTAGGAGATAACTTGAAGGGCCTTGTAATACTTTCCATGTTGATTGTAAAGGTCATTGTAAGGAATTTGATATAACTATGGTGTGTGGGGGATAGTTGAGTTATGGCTATATGAGTAACTATGTAGAGGTATTCATAAAGAATAAATAAAACACCTTAAGTGGAAATGTAATTTATATTCATTTATGTCAATTAATTATTTTAATACTTTTTCAAACACTAATTCTCTATTTTATTTAGGGTTAAAACTCATCTCTATAGACCAATTTCATACACTGTGTCTCTAAAAATCATGAATTCATAATTTAGTGACATTAATTACATAAACATCTCATTGGGTCCAAAATTTGATGTGTATCAAGTCATGTTTATTGTGATATTTAAACATCTATCAAATTTGAGACCCTATGTAAGGAAAACACATAGAACACCATAACTTGTCCCATATACACCATGACTCAGAATTGACCCATCCATCTATCTTTATTTCATTCCCTATCTATCCCTTTTCATCCTTATCAACATGCATCTTCATGCATCAATTGAAATAAAACTTATATAGTGTGACTATATGCAGGAAATGCAATTTATATTCATTAATGGTAGATAGGGAGAAATATAGTAAATGTTATACAATGTGTGTTTATAGTAAATATGTTCAGGGTAAGTAATATGCATTACAAATGTGTATGTAATAAACTACAAGGTTGGCTTACAATGGTATCAATCAAGGATATTAAGGCATCAACGACTAGTGATAACATTAGATCTAGTCAGACACCCAGTTTTAGATTGAGGGTAAAAGCAGGTTTTGAAGGGACTCCGAAACCTTGTTACAAAGAGCGAAAGAGAGAACGTCTAAGACCACAGGCTAAGCCTAAAAAACACTACAAGGAAGTAGCAAAAATAGGTTTTAAATAGACCTAGAACCACCAGCTAAACATCTGGTCAAAACCCAGAAAACATAGTTCTGGAAACACAAGCACTGCCAGGTTAACAAAAGAACCAGTTTACAAAAATAAAACCATAAAACCTAGCAGTCAAAACACTGATCTAAAAGAAGACCAGTAGAAACAACAAGCTGTAACCAAAAACCAGAAAACCCGACTAGAATACAGCCCCCGAAGAAAACCAGTCAGCGAAAGGGGGCTTTAGATGAATCTTTTAAGTTTGGGTTATTTTTTTTACTTGACCGAAGATTCATATCGAGGGGAGGAACCAAAAGGTTTGACTTCTTTCTTCTTACAGCTATCCAACCTTCCTCCACCTTAGCTGCCTCAACATCCCATACCTCAGAAGACATGGATCTTTGGATCCCAGGAGGCATAAAATCCTTGTGAGAGTTAAACATTAACTAGCTCTTAGAAAGATCCTCCAGAATAGGGGAAGATACCACCACCACCTCCTCTGGCTCAATAGATTCACTACCCACAGCAACTGCTTCATTAGAATGATTCACCAATGAATCTTCTTCATCTTCCGGTTCGGATTGCAAACTTTCCTCATTCTCAGTCTCGGATTCGAAAGAAGATTCCAAAGGTTGTTTTTCAACTTTGTGAACAGAGGATTCCTTAGTCCACCAAGAAGGAGGACATCTGGGATGAGATTCCCCAGCACCACAATGATCAGCTATATGTCCCGTTTGGTTGTATTTCCTGCACCGAAAAGGGATCCCCTCATAATCTAGAATTTGAGTCCAGTTACCCCTAGGGTATTCAAGGCAGATCACCTCAGGAAGGCCCTTAGAGACATCAAGATCTACTAGAAATCGTGCACAGGTCGAATGAGTTAGTGGACAATCTTCCTCATATAAAAAATCCCCTAAAACATTTCCTATGGTTCTAAAAACCACCTCATTCCAAAGGTGTAAAGGAAGATAAGGGAGCCGCACCCATATAGGGATCTTATTAAAGGATTCCGATAGAGGATTAAAATCTTTATGCCAAGGTTTGGCCATAAGAGGAAATCTGCCCTGCCAAGAAAATTTATTGTGACACAAAATAGATTTTCTATCCTCAGGGTTTTTAAAAACAATTATAAAAAACCCCCTGGCACAAAGATGAATCTGAGCTTCTTCGATATGCGGCCAGTTCTTATTAATCCAATCCTCTAGATTTACATAGGAAGGCCAGAAACCATGAAAACGTAGAATGGCGGCACAAGAGGACAACTGTTCTACCTTTTGGCCAATACTTTCTACTAATTCAAGGTCTAGAGATACCCGCATTGGTTTTGAAGCACTTACAGGTGTGATGCGTCTTTGCCCAAAAGTTATATGAGGAAATGCAGTATGTAAATCTGCTTCGAAGGCCACCACATCTGCAAAGGATCTCCCCCCAGGTTTATACCCTGGACCAGAAGCGAGGGCCGGACGCAGAGCCGTAGTATCTCCATTTCCCGCAGAAGAGAGGACCTCACCTGTTGCGGCAATCTCATCCACACCTGTCACCAGAATTCCTTCAGCAAATTTCAAATTCATTGGGAGCGGGAACGGGAGCAATCCCCTTTCGGTAAATAATTGTAGACGTTTCTCTAAATCACCATTAGTCAGACACCCAGTTAGTTACACAATTGACCACCTAATTAGTCAATCAATTATCCTTAAAAACTTTTTTTTAGCTTCTCTTCATTTACCTAGATGCTTCTACATCTCTTCTATTTATTTTTGGAGCTTCCTTATTGAATTTTGTATCCAAACTATTGAAGTTTGTAGCCAGACTACTAAAGTCCATAACTAGATTATTAAAGTTCATAGTTGGCTATTGAATTCTATAGCTATCATACTGAAGTCTATAGATGGATTGTTAAAGTCCTGAGCTAGCCTATTAATGTCCATAGATTTTTTATTAGATTCTATAGATACCTTGTTAAGGTTTGTAGCTTTGTTTTTGAGTTTGTAAATACCCTATTAAGGTTCACATCTTTACTATTGGAATATATAAATGCCCTGTTAAGGTTCATAGCTAGACTATTAAAGTCTGTAGCTAGGTTGTACGACTCAGAGCCAACATAAAACCTTGTAGGTTCAATCTTGTTTTATTAATAACCCCTAACCCTCCTCTTAAGTTCATAAAACTATCCTTTGGTAAAAATCTTAGTAAATATATCATCTAGTTACTAATTTAACTTGCACAAACTAAGCTCTATTACATGATTCTCAACTAACTCTCAAAGGAACTCATACTTGATTACAATATTCTTGCTCTTACCATATAAGATAGGGTACTCTAACAATGATATGGAGTAGATATTGTCATAAAAGACCATAGAATCTACTTACTTCTCCTCATGCAAATCTAAAAGTATCCTTCCTAACCATATATATTGGCATGTTATTGTGTTGGCTACTAGTACTCCACTTCACCTATATAAAATGAAATATAGATTATTTATTTGAAGCCTAAAATATCTATCCTAACACAAGATGAAATACATACCCCTATGTGTTATTTCAGTCATCAAGACTACTGCCCCAATCACTATCCATGTAGCCCACTAGCTAGATTTCATCTTCTACTGTATATAAAACTCCATAATCTCTTGTTCCATTCATGTACCTCAATATCCTTTTACTTGTTTGCTAATGTGGATTGTTTGGAATTTCCATGAATCTAAATATGAGGTTGAATGCATACATGATGTCTGATCTAGTTGTAATCAAATACATTAGGCTTCCCACTAAGCTCTTGTACCATATGGGGTCTATATTATTGTTGAAATCATCTTTTCACAATTATAAGGTTATCTCAACTAATGTATATATTGGGTTGTTGTCCAACATATTAAACTTCTCCAATATCTCTTTTTCATACTTAGATTGACATATAAATATGCTACTATCCAATTTCTTGACTTTTATCCCAAGAAAGTACTTGAAAAAACCTAAATAAGTTATTTCAAACTTTTTTATGGCTATTTTGAACTCTCCTATTGACTAATTTACATTTTTGGTAAATATTAAATCATCCACATACAAAACTACAATCAAAATATCACCTTTAATTGCTTTGATGTGGAGTGTGGGCTCACTAGCACTTTTTTTAAATCCATTTCTCAATAAGTATAAATCTGTACAATTGTACCATGCTCTTGGGGCTTGATTGAGCCCATATACCTTGTTCTCATGATTTATAATCTCATATATCGGTGGCTATCCCACACAAACCTCTTCTTATATCACTCCATTTAAGAAGGCTGACTTGACATCCATTTGATGTGCCTTTCATTTGTGTTGACTAGTAATGGATATGATTATCCTCACCATTTCTATCCTTGTTATGGATGTAAACATTGCATTATAATCATGTTTGAGCCTTTACTTATATCCTTCCACCACTAGTCTTGCTTAATGCCTGTCTATCTTGCCTTTGGGAGTGGTTTTTATCTTATATACCCCATTTAATCCTATGACCTCTTTTTATTTTGGAAAGTCAACTAAATCCCAAGTCTTATTTCTCTCTATGGTATAAAAAATAGAATGTGAAGGCAAATATAGGCAACAACCAACAACACTAAGTAAAACAAAAGACTAAGACTATGGGGATAGTCTAGACCAAACAATAGTGTTGGAAATGCACTAAATAAACATGAAAGAAGAGATGAAACAGGGGAGGGTGGAGTTATAATGATAAAGTAAAAAAATTTCATATATTAAATTCACCTAAAACACTATTACAACTTTTTTACAATGCATAAAATTATCTAGCTACAGTTGTTCATAAGGCTCACAAAAATATCAATCAATAGATTAATAGCCTAGGCACATATTTACAAGGAAAAAACAACATTTAGACATCAATGGATCCTTTTGAGGTTATAAGCTTGTCATTTTTGTTGGTCTAGATGATTATCTATAATTTTTTAGATCTTAAACTATTAAATATATTAGTTACTAAGATTACTTGATTAAAAATATTAAAAAATGTTAGCTTTACCCTCAAATTCACCATTTATTTCCCTATGAGTTTTCCACACAAATAAATAATTAATAATCAATAGTAGTGAGTGTTAAACAATCCTAATCTCTATTATTTCATTAAAAAATCTAAGTAGACTATCTAAATCTCGATGATTTCATAACATAAAGTAATAAATAATGAACAAAAGGACCAAGTTAAGACAAACAAATCACACATTTTAGATAGATAAAAAATATATTAAATAGTATTAAGATTAAATACCTAAAAGTAAGGATCTAAAAAAATGACATTAACAAATATGGTCAATGCTTTGGACACTCTACAACCTGCTCTGTTTCAATCTATCAACACTCTACAGTGTATGTTTAGAAAAAACTAGGAATATGTATTTGGTTAGACATGTTCAATGGTTGTTATTCCTCTTTAAAATGTGTTAAAATTATATGAGCCCCATTTTTCAAAGTAAATATATATTTCAAATTCGTTGGGGACTCCCACCTATTTATGAATGCAAATGCACCTCAGGTGTAGTCAAGTCAAATTGAAGGCAAGTGATATATTTAATATATTAAAACTATATTTATATATATTATATTAAAAATAAATAATATTTATTTAAAATATATACTAAAAATATATATTATATAATGTAATATAATATAACAATATTATATATTGTATAATATAAATTTAAGTATATTATACTAAAATATATAATATATAATTATATTGATTTATAAACTATATTAACATATATATTATATAATATAATAATAATAATATTAAAATATATTATATATAATATTAATTAGTTTAATATATAAAAATATTATGATACACACACATTCACGCGCGCACGCACGCACACACACACACACACACACACACACACACACGCGCGCGCGCGCGCGCGCACGCACGTGCATCATGACATATGTATGTGTATATGTATTGGTAATAGGGGTTATGTAAAGCCAAAGAGTGTAAATTAACAATTAAACCTAGTTATTCCAAACCCATGACAATATCAAAATAAGTTCATTTAAGGTAATTGTGGGTACAGATGGATCAGGTTCTGAATCACCATGCAATGCTTTAGTATATGATGGCTTGCATTCTTTGTGTAAATATATAGACTATTAACATGTGATATCTACATCAAAAATGCAACTCCCTTGGTTTCGATCAAGGGGAATCTGTATTTACTGGATAAGAAGTTCAATTGTGGCTAATCACATTTTATCTTGGTGATTGAAATGGAGAAAATACTTTTTTTACAATGGCACTAAAAAAATTAAAAATGACCAAGAGAATTTTGGGTTTAGAAATTGGATAGAAAATTGAAGTGGACATATATGTTCCAAAGACACCATCTATTCCATATATGCCTACTATGTCTAGTGATTATGCATTCTTAAGTATATCACCACCACTTGTTTCTCCTAAAGATACTATAAATGTTACATCTTCAAAAAATGTAGATGAAACTCTACTTAATATTATGAAAAAGCCTATTTTTAAATCATTACCATTAGTTCTAAAGTTCTATGATGATAATTTTACTTTTAATTTCATATTAAAACTTCTATAATTTTCATTATATGGTCTTTTAGCAGATTATTGAACATTTTCTAATTATTATGATTCCTTGGATGTAATCCAAAACCCATGATAGGAGACTCATCAAGTGTAATGTTTTGGGACTCGTATAAGTCCTAAAGCTTATATCTCAAGGAAAAGAATTTGTTAGTAGAATGCTTATGGCCCTAGTGGAAATCACAATTTGCATTCTCATCATATCCTCATGGAAGAGGTTTACTCATATCAACCTCTATAGGTGTAGGGAGAGACATGAGTTGTTCATTTTTTGATTGGTATCACATTTTGGTTCATTTATATTAACTTTTTTAGATGCCTTGATATTAAATTTTATATTAGATGAGGCCAATGTAGTGTCCTCATACTTTAGCTTGTTTAATGTAAGGAGTTTCATTACTCGATCATGCTCAAGGTCATTGTTCATGTTTATCATAAGTAGAAAATTTTAGTGCCACAAAGTGTGCTGGTAAGGGTTGAAATGATAACTCTAATGTAAGAGGGTTATGCAAGACATATTATGAATAAAGCACATTGTATGCCCCTTAGGTGTTGTTATCAATGAGAGAATTTTTTTCTTCCAATGCTTTAATCATTTAAATTGAGGATTGTAAAAAATACCCACCTTGGTTTAAAGTATTCATTAAATTTGACATCAAGGGAATGAATATGTATTCTCACTTTATGTAAGGATATGATTAATGAACATGCAAGAGGAATGCCCTCCATATTGGTCTCTATTATATTTGATATCTGACCATGTTAGATGTCTATTATGTTATAAGTGTTTAAATTAATGAATAGAGTCAAAGTGTAAATTCAAGAAAGGCAACTTGCTATCAAATGTATTTGAATTGGTGAATTTTATCTCAAAGGTATTCTAGAGGGGCTAAAAATTAAAGAATCAAATCCCTATTAGATAATTTAATCATGTAAATTAATAAATATAAATTTATTTATTTAATAATAATAATTATAATAAACAATACAAAATTGTAATTATTTTTATTTAAAAAAAATATTTTTATTATTTATTTTTATTTATGTTTAAATATTTTTACTAAATAATTTATGTTTAAATGATTTTTCAGAGTGGTTAGTTTTTTCCTCATAAAATGAAAGATTTTTGCATGGAATATTATTTTACTAAATTCCTTATTGATATTGAAGTGGTGATAAATAGAAGTAAATCCATACTAATAAAATATTTAAACATAGCCACAATTCCATTGCAAATATTTTTACTATTTTCTACAAGTCTAAATCTTTTTGAATCTAGATAAGGTTCTATCCTTTAACCATAGGATTAACAAGCATCTCTTTGGCATTTACCAAAATGAACCATGCCAGTTTTTGTATAAGTCTACCTCTAAATCAATTTTAATGACTTGGCATAGATATTCATATTTGTTTATATATTCCACTTGAACTATAATCAAATGTTTAGAAACACATTTCATACTTAATATAATTTTGACTACTTCATGTGCCCCTGATATTGAATTAAACAACCACAAACCATTATGGTAGTTATCTAGACAACAAATATTATCTATGAACCATTCTTCATCTCTTTTATTCCAATCAATATATCCATCAATGAATAGGATCTCTCTATATAATGTGTGGCTAATATGAACCATTGTTTCTGTAATATAATAAATAGTGTCAAATAAAATATTGTATTATTAGTTTTGTCAAATCATGTCAATTTAATAATATTTTTTTTCATGTATTAATCCTTAAATTCTATATTAAAAAAAAGTATGCTAAGTGAATACACTTTGGAGACACAAATTATAGTATAAATCCAAAATAGTTTGAAGTCAAGACTGTCAAGAGCAAAAATGATTCCAATGAAAGAGTAAATTATTAATATGTCATTGACATATTCAATGGAAAAATTACACTTCCTATTTTCACTAAGTAAATACTTAGATTATATGTTAATAAAAAAAGGTATACTGAGTCAATATAGTCTTGAGCCAAAATTTTAAAAATATCAAAGGAAATCAATTATGGAAAAACATTAAATTTTAAATTACTAAGAAAAAAACTAAATTAGGGCCCAATTCTCCTTACTATCTCAAAATTTTAATTAGATTTTGGAACTTATATAAAATGAAAACCTAAATTTAAAAATATGATAAATAAAAAAATTATATATATATATATATATATATATATATATATATATATATATATAAAGTCTATTATACATCTGTAACTCTAAATCATCAAAAACCTACCAACAAGGCCATAGTATACAACAAAAAACCAGCCTTATAATATTATTACAATATAAAATGTCCATTATTATCCATGGAAATTAATTAACCATTTTCTAGCTCACTTTGAGGCACCTTCATCTGCAAAAAAGCCTGCCAAGAAACACATCTCACAATGACTTCAAAATTGAAGTTAGTAAGCAATATGGTCTTAAACTAGAAAAATTTCAAATTCTTTTGTTTTCAAATGAACCAAAGGATTTTAGTGGAGAAATAAACTCACTGTTAATAATATAGAACAAATATTCATTGGTGTCAAAATAATTTTACCTTAATTTTAATTAGTTGAATAGAAAAATTACGTAGGACTATCTCGAATTGTAGCTCCAAATATGTCATAGTTAATTGAAACTTGATTGTCATTTTGTTGTTGTATAATTTGTATAAGTTGAATATAAAAATTACGTTGAATTTTTTTTTGACTCAGTATGTAAATAGTCTGTAGAGTATTTATAATATGTAAATATACTCTCACTCATCATCATCACATATCTAATCATGATCCCCTTTATTAAATACCAAATCAGACCAAATATTTTTTGACACTAAAACCTTTAGTAGTATGTCAAAATTAATAACATGAATATCAAAAAATAAATCACTCACATTATTTTAAATTCATTGAAATAAATTGAATTAATATTGATAACCAAGTTGCACTAATAAATTTTAGTACACATAAATTTTAGCTAATTGAATATGTTCATGATTAATAGTTGGCATGTTGTAGGCCACTTGGTCTAAATACATAAGCTGAGTATATTTTACAAAAATTAAAGACCCTTTGATAATGGCCATCAACCAAAATCTACCATATCCATCTACTTTACTGCCCACTATCCCATGCCAAGTGTTGTCTGCAACTCCAAATTTAATACTTCATGATAAATGATTTTAACTTCTACATTATACATATAAAGTAAGTAGGAAATAAATTCCTTTTGGATCATCGAATCACTTGTAATTAAAATAAATAAATAATATCAAGTAAAAAAAAATATATATATAATCCTACAAGGTGTGCATGGAGAATAACTTTATAATTATAATATCTTTTACAACTATAATTTAATGAAACATCAGTCAGGTTAAATATTTTGTACTTATAAATTTCTTCTACCGAACTTGTCAGGTTGAAATTTACCTAATTTAAAAGAGAAAGTTGAAAAGGGGTGAACAATTAAATATACTGAAAAGTGAAGTAACATGCATTAATGCCTACCAATTATTAATATTTGATATATTTGGTCATCGAAGTAATTTACCTCAATCCCTAAACTGACGTGTTTTGTGGAGATAATATTATATATTTTTAAAAATATATATAAAATGATATATATATATATATATATATATATATGTATATATATAATATTGTTGATAGATTTAGGATAGTATTTCAATATAGTAGCTTAATATATAATTTAAATAATCTATAATACTAAGTATATTGAAATAATATATTATTATATTACTATATTTTGAGATAATATAATTATTAAATTTTTAATATAGTATAATAATTTTATAATAATATAATAATCATATTTATATATAATATTATTTCTATCCTATTTACAATATATAGATGTATTGAAATATATTATATTAAAATACATAATATATAATATTGATTTATAAACTATATTAACATATATATTATATGATATGATAATATTTATTAATATTAAAATATATTTTATAAAATATATAATATTATATAATTAATGTTTAATATATAAAAATATTATGATATATATAATATTTATATAATAACTAATATTTTGTGTGTGTGTGTATTGGTAAGAGGGGGTTTATGTGAAGCAAAAGAGTGTAAATTGATAGTTAAACCTAGTTACTCCAAACCCATGACAATGTCAAAATATGTTTAGCCAAAGTAATTATGGGTGCAAATCTATCGAGATCTAAATCACCATCCAATGCTTTAGTCTATGATGGCTTGCATCATTCATGTGAAGAGATAGTCTCTTAGCATAATATCTACATTAAAACTACAAATCCCTTAATTTCAATCAAAGGGCATTTGTATTTGTTGGATAAAGATCTTAGTTGTGGATGATCAGGTTTTGTCTTGATGATTACAATTACAATGGAGAAATTGCTTTTGTTAAAATGATGCTAAAAAAAATAGAAGCAACCAAGAGGAATTTCAAGTTTAGAAATATGATAAAAATTTGAACTGGATACATATGTTCAAAAGACACCATCTCTTCTATGTATGCCTACTATTATACCACCACCACTTTTTTCTCTTAAAGATACTATTAATGTTACATCTTCAAAAAATATGTATGAAACTCCATTTATTATGCAAGAACCTATTATTTTTAAATCATTACCATCGGTTCCAAAGTTCCATGATGATAATTTTGCTTCTATTTTCATATTTGAAATTATATAATTATCATTGTATGGTATTATAACAGATTATTGAACATTTTCTAATTATGATGATCCATTGGATGTGATCCAAAACCCATGGTAGGATACCCATCAAGTGTAGTTTATTGGGACTCATATAAGTCCTAAAGCTTATATCTCAAGGAAAAGTATTTATTAGTAGAATGCTTATGGCCTTGGTGGAAATTACAATATGCATTGTCATCATATCCTCATGGAATAGGTTTACTCATATTAACCTCGATAGATGTAGGGAGAGCTATGAGTTGACACTCAACCAACTTCATAATAATAAGCACTCAAGGCTTTATGAATCTAGTAATTTTGTTATGTGGTGCATTCTATAATATAGCTTGTTGTGGCACTGCTATGTTCACTATTTGACTGGTATCACATTTTGATTCATTCAATTTAACTTTGTAATATGGATTGATCTTAAATTTTATATTGGATGAGGCTAATATAGTGGCCCCAAACTTTAGATTGTTTAATCCCAGGAGTTTCATTTCTGTGTCATGCTCAAGGTCACTCTTGTTTCTTATAAGTAGGAAATTTTAGTGACATAAAGTGTGGTGGCAAGGGATGAAATGATACCTCTAGTGCAAGAGGGTTATGCAAGACATATTGTGAATTAAGCACATAATTTGGATATTTTTTAGGTGTTCTTCTCAATGAGAGATTTTTTTTCCTCCAATGCTTTAATCATTTGTAATGAGGATTGTGAAAACACCCCACCTTGGTTCCTTTACCTTTATTTAGAAGATTTTGTCTCAAATACAAATCTATATCTAAAGACATCTATAAAAATAAACTATATATATATATATATATATATATATATATATATATATATATATATGAAAATCTATTTATAGACATACTATAAATAGAAAGTGTTCTTGTGATAGCTAGAAATGATCTTGATCATCATAGAATGGACCAATCAGTCATTAGAATGCCTTAGAAATGCTTTTCAAACATGTATATAGCTGAAAATGGAATTGAACCTCTTGAGATGTACTAATTAATCATCAAAATGCACTTGAAAATATTTCCAAATGAGTATGTCACTATTTTATTGGAATGAAAATCCCCAAATTATACAAATTTACATTTAGATACAATCTATAAATGAAAAGTCTATATATAGAAATAATATATATAGAAATTATTCTAAGGTAGCTGAAAATGTTGTTGATCATCTTGGGATGTATCGGTTAATTATCAAAATGCCCTTGAAAAGCTTCCAAAGAGATATAATTAAATTTTATGTTTTATCTATAATTTCTATAATCTTGATAAATGAAGTTTTTGTGATTCTCGCATTGAAATATTTTTTTCAAGAGGAGTAAAGTTTATTGGCTTACTTTTCTATTTAAATTTAATTTATTGTACATGGGTGTGATTTGGCCACATATTTTTGACCCCATTATTGGGCTTTGAAGTTGAAGTACTTATTTGTTGGCTGAAATGTTTAACCCTAACTCTGTATTGAGATATCGCACCGTGTTGTCATGAATGAAAATTTAATGTTTATAGATTGGTATGGTGTAGAATCCTTATGCACTCACATAACCATAATTTAGATAAGAACACAAAATATTTTCCCAAGAGATCTTTGAATTACTAGGTATGATTTTGTGTCACTTCTTTTAATTATGATTTTAGGGTCAGATTCCTCTCCAATATTAGTTTGTAAATTTAATAAAGGTGACATGCTCTCACATGTATTTGGTGAATTAAATTAGCTGAAAGGTATTATAGGGGGGATAAAATTAAGAAGTCAAATCCCTATTATATAATTTAATCATGTAAATTAACAAATATAAATAAACTTTTTTAACAAGAATAATTATAATAAACAATAAAAAATTGTAAATATTTTTTATATTTAAAAACTATGTTTATTAGTTATTATTATTTATGTTTAAATATTTAATTATTTTTATTAAATAATGTATGTTTAAAGATATAAATATTTTTAAAATAATTCTATATGTAACTTTTTATATAAAATTTTAAATTATTATATAATTAAAAATTCTTGCATGCTTCAAAATTAGGGTTAAGTTTAGATTTTTTCTCTTGCCATTATTTTCTCTTTAAATTTTTTATCTCCCTTTAGAAGGTCAAAAAAATTATTTTATGGACTATTAGGTTTACTGTGTCCTAGTGCTAGAAGCAATGACCATATTTTTTTACTATCATTTTTTATAGGTCCTTCTTGTTAGGTATTTAATCTATTATTTTACTGTATCTGAAATGTGTGATTTATTTAGCTTGACATGGCCCTTTTATTCATTGTTTACCATTTTAAGTTATGAAATTGATGAGATTTGGATAGACCTATATTTTTTTATAAAATGATTGAGATAATAAGATGGTAAATATTAGGACTATTTAGCACTTGTATTCAATAGGGACCCAAATGGTGAATGTGAGGGAAACATAGAATATTTTTATTAATTGCAAGAAAATAATCATAGTAAACAAGTGTCATGATGTGAGAGGATTTTAATGGTTTCACCTTGTCTCTATCTTCTTACATCATTCATCTGTTGGCTCTATTCAAGATACTATAATTTTTTTCCATTTTAGACTGAGTTGAAAAGTATTTTTTTGCCTATTCTAGGTTATTATTATTTGAGGTGGAAAACTTTTCCCTTATATTATCTCATAAACTTTAATTAATTAATGATTAAATAACACCTAGCATCAGGATTAGTCCCTCATGGCATGGATTTTGAGCATTTTAAATTAGTCATATCACACACATGAGAGGGGTTTTTGATTTTGTATAATAAGAGTGACCCCATTTTGGGAGATCTACATCACTCATCTAATGTTTATGCAAATCACCCCTAACACTTATGTTCACCATGTGATCAAACCCTTTATTTCCTTCCATGTACATGTGGGAAATAGTGAATCCTTTGCATGTGAGGAGGAGAGTCTAAAATTAGTGAATCATTAAATAACATCTAGCATTGAGATGTGTCCCTCATGACATGGATTTTGATAATTATAAATTAGTCATATCACACACGTGAGATGGGTTTTTAATTTTGCATAATAAGAGTGACCACTTTCAAGATATCCATGTCACTCGTCTAATGTTTATGCGAATCAACCCTGACCCCTATGTTCTCCATATGATCAACCCCTTTATTTCCTTCCATGTACATGTGGGATTTAGTGAGTCCTTTAAATGTGAGGAGGAGATAGTGAATCCTTTGAATGTGAGGAGGATTTGTCCTTTGTGGCATGGATTCTCAAAATTTTAAATTATTCATATCACATTGTTCATCTCTCCCTTAATACAACATTCAAACTTGTGCAATTCCATTGTAACCTATATAGAATTGGCAATTTAGTTATGGGGCAGAAGAAGTTAGAGCCAGAGTTTATGGATGAACTCATGAGAGATGATAGAGCTAGAGTTGTGTTTAAATTCATTGTTTAGCTAGATTTATTATATAATTTATAAGGGTTTGATGGAACCCTTGTCAAGTATTGTTTCCTCTAATTGAAAGAGACTTTCACCATAGTTAATGGTATTCAAATTGTAGTCAATACTCAGGTGATTAGTAAATTATCAAGCATTCTAGATGAAGGATCTAGGATAGCAGGAGGGCCTTCCTTCAATGATCTCATCAAGATTTGCATGAATAAGGGGAGCCTCTAGAAGAGTGTTTTTAGGATCACACCAGTAAGGCCAAGGGAATAAATAGAGAAACCCTACGAGATCCATGGAAATATATAACCTACTAGATAATTAAGTACTTATCTTATGATGGGTGGTGCAGTGTGTTGGGTTATGTTACCATGGAAATACTAATTCATTTGAGGCATGGTATACACAAAACCCAACACAAAATCAATTTAGCATCATATTTGGTAGGAGTTATTCATATTATGGCTATGAAATATGTCAAAATTTCAGCCTCCATCTGCCACCATGGTTTGATAAACTTAATTACACAACACCATTTCCTTAATAAGGATAATGGAGAAGCAACTTAGACTATTTTTTTCCAAACCATAGAGAAAAAATAGCTATGAACTATCAAAGGATCACTTAAAGAATCCTTTGTTTCTAACCCTAGGGCTCAATAGAAGGCTTCTCCTTCTAAGATAGTCACTCTAGAATCAATAAAGAGAAAAAGATCAACCTTAATGGTTTCTACACATAGCCTTGAGGTTACCCTTATTTTTATTGAGCATACACAACCTAGAATTAACTCTAATATACTATCTATATTTATTTATTCAAGAATTCATGCTTATCATAATGCACTTTAATTTTTATTATTTTCACTATTGTGAGGATCACTACACTATTGTAATCATACTTTTCAGGATCCTCAAAGTTATTTAAATATTCAAATATAGTAACAATCATACCTTCACCCTTATTTAACTTATCATGAACAATGTACAAGTTTTTTCATTTAGTCAAAAGTGACCTCGTGTTTGCATCAATAAATCTTATGTCAATCATATCATATGAAAGACTATTTTGTAGTGACATATCCTCATGTTTGAGATTCATTAGTTATTCATTCTTTCATGAACAACCCAACTTGACCTTATTTTATTTTACCTAATCTATCTTTAATGATTGGAAGATAACTGAACTACTACAATTTGATGATTGATCTCTCAGAATCATATTTATAAATGCAATAACAACATATAATAGACTTATTTTGAATGTATAGAATGAATCCTCCTCATCTAATTGTTCTAATTATTCCATTTCATATTTAAGTTGATCACAATAATTTTCCAAATTTTCTTCTTATATGGACAACTCATTTCTACTCGAATTTTCACCCATGAACTTGCCTAAAAAAACTAATATAACTTCATCATCAGAATCATCATCATCATCACTACATTATTTCACTATTTATTGTCTACTAAATGGAACATTATTAGTTAGCATGGATTCTGCAACACTTATCTCATTTCCACACTCATGGACCCCAAATTTTGATCCTAAAAAATCATTCCCATAAATCATCCCTTAAATTGCTCATTATAAATATCTTGCAATAAAATAAACTTGATTATAAATAACATAAAAATATGATTGATCATAATAAAGGTAAAACAACCTACTAATTAAGTGTTTAATCAATATAATTTTATGTGGTAAGTGTAATATCATTGTCTTCATTCATCAGAAAGGGGTTTGACTAAGTATAATCATGAGGCAATGCTTGATTAGGAGGCATAAATTGATTACTAGGATGATTTATAAGCATGGAAACTAAAGGATTTTGGGGAAAAACACCTGACTATCCTAACAAATGCCACATATCAACACCATATCCATGTGACATTGATTTTTTTTCAATAATGAAGGTCACATTATATGTCAATGTTAGAGATGCAAGGGATGATGTATTCTTGAGGATAAACATAATAATTAGTGGGTCTAATGTTTTTAGATAAATCTCATTGGAAACCATTTCCATTTATAAGAATGGGTCTTTCAACCTCATTTATAACTAATGAAAGTGGTTTTTTAACATGTTAAAGGATTCATTATGCTCTCTATGGGAGATATAATTTTTTTTGATATAGGGTAGTAGGATTAATGGGCATGTTAAAATGATTAATAGATGGGTTTTCAAAGGTAGCCCATGAGGTAATACATCCATCTAAAAAGTACATGCACTAACTACAAGCAACCTCATCCAAAGGAGCATATGACAAGTAACATCTTCATGTTATATTTTTGTTTGGACAATGGCATCTTTAAATTCTTGAATGTGTTCTTCAGTCATTTGAATCTCACCATGTGTGTATTTTGAGAAAATTTTATTATGAGTCTTAGGTAAGTCATGGGAGACCATTATAATGCTCACAAGGTGTCCACCTCCACTATTAAAGGAAAAGGCAATGGGTGGGTATGAAATTTCATTTTTCTAGTCTTAATATGTTAAATGTCTCATTTTTGGTGATGCCTTTAAAGTGTTAAAGTTTAATATTTTTAGTTTAAATTTTTGTCTAGCCCTCTTTCTAGTGCCAAAATGTTGATGTGTATTTTGACACATAATAGGGTTGGGAAATCATAAAGGATGACCACAAGATCAATCAAATGATAAGTTTAAAAATATTCCTGATCACGCCCTCCTTATAGCTTTAGAATTTTTTTCATTTTAGACTAAGTTGAAAAGTCATTTTTTGGCCTATTCCAAGTTATTATTATTTGGGGTGGCTAAATATTCCCTCACACATCCTAATACACTTTAATGAATGAATGATTTAATAACACCTAACATTGGGATTAGTCCCTCATGACATGGATTTTGATCATTTTATATTAGTCATATCACATGTGTGAGAGGGGTTTTTGATTTTGTATAATAAGAGTGACCCCTTTTGGGAGACCTATGTCACTCATCTAATGTTTATTCAAATCACCCTCGACCCCTATTTTCTCCATGTGATCATACCCTTTATTTCCTTCCTATACACATGGGAAATAGTGAATTCTTTGCATGTGAAAAGGAGAGTTTAAAATTAGTGAATCATTAAATAACACCTAGCATTAGGATTTGTCCCTCATGGCATGGATTTTTAGAATTATAAATTAGTCATATCACATGCATGAGATGGGTTTTTCATTTTGTATAATAAGAGTGACCCCTTTCTATAGATCTATGTCACTCATCAAATGTTTAAGTGAATCACCCCTAAACCTTTTGTTCTCCATATGATTAGTCCCTTTATTTCTTCCCATGTACATGTGGGATATAGTGAATCCTTTGAATTTGAATATTTGTCCCTTATGTCATGGACTTTGATAATTTTAAACTAGCCATATGATGTTGTTCATCTCTCCTTCAACAAAACCTTCAAACATGCTCAATTCCATTAAAACCTATGTAGAATTGGCATTTTAGCTATGGGGTAGAAGAAGTCAGAGCCAGAGTATGTAGATGAACTCATGAGAGATGATAGAGATAGTTTTGTGTTTAAAGCCATTGGATGGATATAATTATTGTAGAAGTTACAAGGGTTTGATGAAACCCTTTTCAAAGATTTTTTCCCTCCATTTGAAAGATAATTCCACCAAAGTGAAGGGTATATAACTTGTATTCAATAGTCAAGTGATTAGTGAAATATTAGGCATTAAAGATGAATGAGATAGGATAGTAGAAATATCTTCCTTGAATGATATTATTAGGATTTTTCATGATAAAGGGGAGCTTCTAGCAGATTTTGTTCAGGATCTCACCAGTAAGGCCAAGGGAATATATAGAGAAACCATGTCAGAGTCATGTAGATATACAACCTATTGGATAATTGATTACTTGACCTATGATGGGAAATGTAGTGTGTTGGGTTATGATTTCATGAAAATACTAATTAATTTGAGGCATGAATACACAAACCCCAACATAGAATCAATTTACCATCATATTTGGTAGGAGCTATTCATATTATGGCCATGAAATATGTTAGCAGTTCATCCTCCATCCACCACCATGGTTTGATACATATAATTATTCAACACCATTTCATCAAGAAGGAGAATGGAGAAGTAACATGGACTAGTTTTTCAAACCATATATAAAAAATAGTTGTGGACAATCAAAGGATCACTTTAAGAAGCCTTTACTTCTAACCCTAGGGCTCACAAGAAGGCTTCTCCTTCTAAGACTATCACTCCATAATAAATAAGGAGAATAAGATCAACCTCAATGGTTGATACACATAGCCTTAAATTTTCTCTTATTGTGATTGAACAACCACAACCTAAAATAAGACTAAAGCCTAAAGCTTCTCACATCAGCTCCAAACTTTCTTCATAGTCTATAGGGTGTCAAGAGCCCATCACTATCATAGATGAAAATATAACACCAAATAGGTCCAAATATAATCTATAAATAGGTAATACATGAGGAAGAGAGGAACCCCACAAGATGAATTCATTCCTCCACTTTAGCCTAATATGAAAATATAGAAGATGATTCCTGTAATTATTAATGATGAAAAGGATGCTATAGAAGTGCTTAATAGTCATGTAAAGAACCTCTCTCTAGTTTTGTACCTAAAATATAAGAGGAAAAAACTCCTCTAAAATAAGAGGTATTTAATGAAGCTTATCCATCATTCACTTCAAACCATCCACATTCTCCATCATAGCAAGACAATGACAAAGGTAAAGCTCTTATGATCAGTGAGGAAGCATAATCATCTAGTTTACCTGAGGAGGAAAGATTGAAGCATGCTCTTGCCTTGTCAAAATTAGAAGCTATAGTCAAGAAAAAAATATAATACACTAATTTTTAGGTATATTCATTACAAATTAAGGATGCTACTAACTCATTCTTACTGCAAAGTATAGAAAGTTTTAAAGAGCACTCCTTAACAAAGAATGATGAAATAGTAGTACTTAAAAGGAAAATAAATGAATCTAAGGATGAGATTTTAATTCTATGGAGTTACACAAAATAGATAGAAGAATAAAAAAATTCACTTAGGATACATCTAATTATGTCCAATAGTAACAAAGATCCCTAGTGAGATCAATAGTTGTAGTGTCTCAAATAGTCCCTATTAGATCCATAGCAGACCAAGCCTATCAAACCCTTGTGTCTTATTTTGATGTCAAGAGTCATTAGGATAAAACCTATTTATAGTTTAGGGAAGTGAAATAAAAGACATAATGATTAAAAAAGAGAATAAAAAATTGTAATAATGTGTCACATAGGCACAAAAGTAAACTGAGAAAATTAAACAGATCTTCCAATTCACTTGTTAGTTGGGAGACAAGATTTTAGCCTATAGAAGACCTTATCCTTATTACATTTTGTTTTGAATGAGAAATTTTGCATATGGAAACTCCTTAGGATCTCTTGTGGATTGCCTCATGAAATTAATACTCTTGAAGAATTTTTAGAAGTATACAATAGTAGTACCCAGATAATCAAGATTTGTTGTGTGAGTTTTATCTTTATCATATTATCATGGGGATTACCATTGGATTTTTGGTAAATATTTTAATTGGATAACTTTAGCTGAGATCCCTCCCTCCCACTTCAAATCATCAAATTTAATGGGATGAGATAACTAATGATCATTTGAATATAGCAAAATAAGTAGGCCTATATATTAGGCCTCAATTCCATAGTGTCAAAGAGACTCTTAACCAGTTTAGGAGTTATTAATTTCAAAGGATAGAGGTCCATGATCATTACCTTCATTCCCTTCATGATAATATAATGAATTTTAACTTATTCACTCAAAATTAATTTGAATAAGTGGTTGCAACAAACAATCATAGATGGAGCCTATTATTTGTTTCATTAAAAATAAGGGAGGTCATCTCCCTTACATACATCAGATGGAACATTTGAAGGGATGAGGATATCATTAGGATTATCACCAATGTAATCAATGAAAGAGGATATAATTTTTGGGTTGGAATGATATTTTGTCCACCTCTCTTACTTACTCCTATGTCTCCTTAGAAAAATACAACACCAGAAAGCCCCAAACCATATCAAAAATGGATCTACTTTGTCAAGACATTTATGGGTTTTATAAACCCATATGAAGTGGTGCTAGAAGGATTATATTTTTTCTATGATCTCATTCAAATTTTATAGTAGAGGATCCATAACGATGAGGAAAGAATAAGATAATTTTTTATGGGACTTGTAAAATGTAAGTTGTGGGGGAAATGATGAGTCCAAAATATTATTGATTATATCCACACATTATCTCCTTCTTATTATCTAATCTACCATTTAGATTAAACATTACATGTATCTTTAGGACTTATAACTAGTATGAGGTATAATATATGTACTTTTATGTCACTTAGTTTATGTGAGTCTTAGTTATTATTCTTGAAAATCTATTTTAACCATTTTCATGTTTTAGTCATCTATTTTTGTATATATAGTTATTATAATATGATGCAATAGTGATAGTAGACTTTTATCAATATTACATGGGTTTAAATTAATATTATAGTTGAAAATATAACATTTTGGCCAAGCTACAGACTTTCACAGGAGAGTTATAAACTTCATTAGGAAAGATATGAAACTATTCAGATGAGATATGAACTTAATTAGGTGAGATACATACTTTGATAGGCTTACTGCAAAGTTTGATAGGCTTATTATAAAGATCATTCCATGGGTAAATTTGACAACATGGATGCCCCTTACTCATGGCTAATTAGTCGAGGGAGCTCACTGATTTATATGTATGCTTACTCATCATTACAATCCACTATATTTTTATTTCTAAAATATGGCTTGAGATGCTGAAATTCTATGTAATTCAATGATTCCATGTGAATTTTGCCTATTATGGAAAAAACTAAAAACTCATTCCTTATAAAATGATGCAATGAAGGATCTACCTTGTTTAACTCTCTTTTGATGATCTTGTGAGGTTTGTAATTTTATGGGTTTCACATTAAATCTTGGAATTAAGACACCTTGATACCTTGATAAGATATATAGGAAACCTTAAACACAACAATAAATGTATTTATAACTACCTTCTTTGATTGAAACACCTATTTACTTATTGAATCTAGTATACACCTTATTAAGGTTGGGAAATTTCAACCTTGAGGTATCTACTAGGATATTCCTTCAAGGGCCTTGTAATACCTTCATGGGTAACTTGAAGGTATATCCTAGGAGATACCTTGAAGGAGAAATCCACTCTTGTGCATATTTGAAAGGTGTATCCTAGGAGATACCTTAAAAATTTTACAAGGGCCTTGAAAGTATCACCCAGTAATGCCTTCCAGATAAAAAATTTTAATCATGAATGTTGAAGGTATCTCTTATGAGATACCTTAAAAATCCTCTTGAATGTATGAGAATACCCTTCAAGGGACTTGTATTTCCTTCAAAGCTCTTGTAATTCCTTCAAGGGCCTTGTAATTCCTTCAAGTTACCCATGAAGGTATTACAAGACCCTTTAAAAATCTCAAAGTAGATACTTTGAAGGGTATTGTCAAACATTTAAATAGATTATAAAGGTATCATGTAGGAGACCTTATACACAATAATCAATATATTGATAACTACCTTCTTTGATTGAAACACAAATTTACTCATTGAATTCTTTATACACCTGAATAAGGCTAGGCAAGTTTAACCTCAAGGTATCTACTGAGAGATTACTTCAAGGGACTTGTAATAACTTCATGGGTAACTTGAAGGTATCTCCTTGAAGATACCTTGAGTGATAAATCCACTCTTGTACATGTTTGAAAGGTATCTGCTAGTAGTTACCTTGAAGGTATTAAAAGGTCCTTCAAGTTATCACCTAGTATTACTTTCAAGGTGAAGCAAAATTCCACTCATGTGCATGTTGAAGATATCTCTTAGGATATAACTTTAGTGTTCCCTTTAGTTTATGACAATACCCTTAGAAATATATCCTAGGAGATTCCTTAAAGGTATGGCAATGCCCATGAGTTTATTTCTTGTTCTATACAAAATGATGCAAAGAAGGATCTACCTTATTCAACTCTCTTTTGATGATATTATGAGGTCTATAATTTTGATGGGTTATAATATTAATCTTGGAATCAAGACACCTTGACACCTCGATAAGATCTATAGGAGACCTTATATATAATAGATAATGTATTGATAACTAGATTCTTTGATTGAAACACTTATTTACTTGTTGTATCTATTATACACCTTAATAAGGTTGGGAAAGTATACCCTTGAGGTATCTACATGAGACCTTCATAGGTAACTTTAAGGTATCTCTTAAGAGATACCTTGAAGGAGAAATCCACTCTTATGAATGTTTGAAAGGTATCTCCTTGGAGATACCTTGAAGGAGAAATCCACTCTTATGAATGTTTGAAAGGTATCTCCTTGGAGATACCTTGAAGGTATTATAAGGGCCTTCAAAATATCACCTAGTAGTTCCTTCTAGGTAAATGGAAATTCCACTCATGCATGTTGAAGGTATCTCTTAAGAGATACCTTCAACATCCCCTTGAATGTATGACAATGCCCCTCGAGGTATCTACTAGGATATTCCTTCAAGGGCCTTATAGCTCCTTCAAGTTACCCATGAAGGTATTATAAAACCCTTATAGGAATATTTTAGTAGATACTTCAAAAGGTATTGTCATACTATTTTAGATAAATTTTGCTTATATTCTTTAAAGGAAAGGGAAAATAAACCTAAGAAGGGTATGGTTAGTAGAACCTAATATGTTGTGCATGCATTGACCTAGACAGTTGTAGATACTCATTTCTAGCTTGGGATGAATGAATTGTAGATAAGAAAACACTCAAAGAAAGAGTTGATTAGTTACATAGTAAGGTGGATTTCCTAACAAGCTAGATCTAAGAAGCATGAGATTCCTTGGAGGCTATCAATCCACACTTTTAAACAATCAAACTTAGAAATCAAAAGATAAATTAATTACATAAATAATAGAAGATATTAAAATGCAATCTAAGAAGATATATTAGACTAATTATAGCAATATATAGATTGCCATTAATGCTAAATAGATTGAGTATAATTTAGAAAATAAGGCAAGGTTCTATGATCAAGAGGTCAAAAATGAGATTTGGTTAAGGTCTAGTGGGTGAAAATAGCTTGTTATTGATTTATCTGATAGTGACCATCAGTATTTGGGTGTGAACAATGGTGATTAGGGTGAATATCAATGTTTGGGATAGACTGTTAGTTCTCAAGGTAATCATTGATGGTTATTGTGGGTTCTAGTCTGATTCAAGATAATTTTTTTATGAGGTTATAGAATGGGAATATGGAAAGTGGGTTTGAGATAGGTTGGTTTGTAAAATAAAAAGAAAGAATACAATTATTAAAAATAGATACTTAACTTCCCTATTTTATACTCTAAATAAGGATTGAGGGATATGTTGGTGAAGCTTGGAGAAATTTTAGTAAAGTAATGATACTTGGTTGTTGGCCAATGAGCAGCGACACTTTGGGTCTCTGTTGCACTTGTTGGTTCATTGGTTTGTTGAAAGAGTGACTTGCTAAATAAATTCTAATATAAGAATATCTTGATAGTTTGAATCCCTTTTCACCTCTTGATCCTCTCTCTTTATAGGAAAATGAGAGAGGTGGAAGTGTAGGTTCAAGAAGAGGTTTAACTTGATGTCTAAATTTAGCTTCAACATGCATTGATCCATGAGTGGATCAAGCAAGATAATTATAAAAAAACAATGTGGAATTGAATTTGGAGTTAGGTGTTCAAGTGGTTGGAACTTGACCATCAATGGTCAAGCCTAACCATCAATGGTTAGGGTGACTATTGTTAGTCAAGGATCAAAGTTAAAATTTGGTAAAAGGTTTAGTTTGTTAGTTAGATAATCAACTAACCTGACTCAAGTTTGTGGTTGAAGGGTTATGGGATATCCCTTAGGGGGTCTTGAGGTGGTCTAGGGGTATTTTGACATCTAGAACCATTGTATACAATTTTTAGTGTTTATATTTTGAACATTTTTTATGTTGTTTATATTAACAAGATGCAAAAAAATGGATTTTGGGTCGAAGGTTAGGTTTCCCCAAGCATGAGAGGAGGTGTTCCCCCTCAAATTAGGAATTGATGAGGTGAAATAGAATTAAGTATGGGTTTGATGAGTGGATAAGTTGGTAATGAAGTGGGTGGTAGGTTGGGAACTGAAGCACAAACATGCACATGAATTGTGACTAATTATGATAGACAAGATCACACAATGACTAGGTTGTCATGGTTGGTAAAAATAAAGGTCGATACTAGAAGGAAAAGTGACAAGTAGACCATGTGGCCATATGTGATGGTTGGGTGACACTTTTAAATGCAATTATTATAAACAAAATTAGTTTAATCATGGGTATCTAAGGTATTAAGTGCTCCCAAGTAGACATAAATTTGTTAGGTCTGCATAAGGTAACACAGGTTCAAAATGTTCAACTTGGCCATCTAGTTCTTATGGTTAAAAGAACCAAGGTAAATTCATCATAAAACATGCAAAAGTTTGGGCCAAAATGAAAATTGGAAAGGTTGATGTGGTGTAGTTATGTTTTTTAGAGAAGAAAATCTCCTATGATGGGTACTTGGTTTGGTGTGTTGGATAAAGATATGGTTGATAAAGTTATGGGGGGAAGAACCTAAAAAAGCTGATCATCAATGGTCAGGGTTAACCCTCAGGGTTAACCATCGATGGCTACCTAGACCATCAATAGTCACATGTTAGCCCTAAAAGGGTGAATAAAAAGTGTTTCCATGGTCTTCCACTCTCATTATGAATTTTGACATTTGACAATGAGTTTTTAACACCTTGTGAGAAAATGGTTATGATTTGCTAATATTTGATTGGTTGAGTGAGATTGTTAAGGTGGACCAAGTTTTCCATAGGTTAGACCAATGAGGATATAATATGGATAAGGGAGAGCAAGAGGCTAGGTGGTGGGTCTCAGGTTTGCTCCTTGATGGTATTCGAGGAACAAGGCATGCATTATTTTGAGTTAGTAGACTAGATTCAAAGTTACAAATAATGAGCTAGTTTTTGGTGGTTTGCTACTGGTGTGACCTAGTTATAAGGTTTGGGTTGTTGTGTTGATTGGGTTGTTAGATATGCTATTTTAGATCCAAAATTGGAAGGGTAGGGTAGATAGGGGTTGGTTGAGTAGGTATAGGTATAAATTTTAGGTTTTTATGGTGTGTGGGTAGGTGGTTTAGGAGGTTAGGGATTGGCTTGATCATCAACAATCACTATAGATGGGTATATGGTTTCTAAGAGACATAATTTATAATGAGCCCATCTTAGAAACCTAACATGAGAGGTTAGAGATTGGTTGGCTCATTATAAGAGACATAATTTATCATTATGGAGCTATAAATGGGTATATGGTAGATGAGAGGGTGAAATATAGTTGATACCATTTGATAGGGTACAAAAGTAGTTTGTCCTCATGCATGATATACTTAAGCTATTCTAAAGGTATAGGAGGGAGGATACAAAGTTACCACTACCTGATCCACAACTAGTTCATATAATATTTGATCAAAAAGAGATACCAATGAGGATAGATATAGATGAGGTAGGTTTAATAGATGGATACCCTGCATGGTATCAGGTATAGTATGCCATATCTGATATTGGTCCTAAGGATAGGGATCAATAGGATATATATGTGGATGTAAGAGGAGATGATCAACAAGTTTAAATGATGGGGATTACCCTAGAGGTACATGTAGTGACCATAGAGAGGGACAAACACGATCATCTTTAGCCATAGTATAGGCATCTTTGGTAGTAGCACTAGAATTATTGGTAGTATCATAGGGTCAATTGTTCACTATTATAGGTGAGAGAGATTAAGTGAGGGCTCAATTGTGTAAGAGAGAGACTCACTCTGGTAGTCAAGAGGTGGAGTACTAACTATTATTGGACTAGTAGGGATTATCTCTATGTAGAGACATATAGTGACTATGGAGGAGTTGTGGTACTGTGAGGCCTTGGTGTTTAGTCATTATCCAGATCAGCCTTGATGGGCTGAGTATAGATATGGGATGGTAGGTGGTGTAGGTAAAATGACATTAGGTCAGTGGGCCATATCTATGGGTGGATAAGCAGGTATATGAGGATAGGCTCTAGGAGGTAGTGGTGCCCTAGGATAATAGATTTGTGATAAGACATTATACATTTTTTTTTTGATATGTCATATATTTTGATACTGACCTATGAACTAATGTAGAAAGATGTATATTTTGTATGCACTTATGATGATTACTTATGAGCTATAGATGTGATCCTTTATTCATGGTTTGTGGTTTATGGTTGTGATGTTCATGTTGATCATTGATGATGTCATATTTATATGATTATGCTTATGAGATGTTGATGTGGACTCACTTAGTTATGCATGTGATGATATGTCTCTTTAATTTATGCTCATGATGATGTTTATTATGGATTAATGTTATTGATGTGATTATGATGTGATGGTTATGGATGATTATGATGATCCTAATATGATTATGTTATGCTAATGTGATGTGTGTTTGATGATTAGGATGATGGTTATGACATTATGAGTATGGTATTCATGGATGTGATCATTTAATTTTAAGTTTTAAGATGATTATGATTATGATATTAATATGATCATGGTTATGGTGATGGTTATGCTTAGGTGGACAAAGTTATGATGTGATTATTTTTATGGCTTATGAATGACTAGGATGATAGTGATGATTATGTTCATGCCCAATTTTAATTAGTATATGCTTCCTCATTTAGATTTAAACATGTGGTGGATATGATATATGTGATGATGAGGTGGTGATGATGATAGTTGATTTTTGATTATGCTAATTGATGTATGTTTTTTATTATGATATGATGATGATATCATGTGATGTGGTTATGATTATGGTCATTTTTTTTGGATTGGGGAGAGTACATAAGGTAAGTTAAATAACAAAACTAGATGTAAGAAAGAGAAGACAAACTAGAGACAAACATTTAAGTGAATATGTCAAACAATATGAGAGAATGATAATAAATCATGATGTTTCTTCTTTGGCCAAGACTAAAAATTGAGCTTGGATGGGCTTGAGGAATATAATCTCTTTAAATGCTTTACATTAGTGTGTCGTAGTTGGTTAAAAAGGTGTCTTGATCACATAATGTCAAGTAAGCTCAAAATCCCTTGCTTATATTATGTAGAAAGGGGGGATATTAAAATGGAAACTTCTTGGGAGATTAGTTTTTATATTTTAGAGGTTACCAAAGATTCATTATAAATAAGTCCATGTCATATGATGTGTAGACTGATCGATGCAAGAAGTCTAATTATGAGAGTTGATTACAGTTTTCAAATTATTTTGCTATTTTTTGATGTTTGATAATGGGTTTTTTTTCTTTATTATTTTGGAAGGGTTGGTGATCTGGGCAACAATTCAAGTGATGGGTCTACCCCAATTGATGATAAAACTTTTGAGAGCCATAACTTTTGCACTGTAGCTCCATTTGACTCACCATTTGAGCCGTTGGAAAGATAAGAAAGAGGAGAATGTGGTGAGATGGCATATAAATCCACTTAATGAAGTTTGACCCTTGAAAATGCAATGGAAGTGCCCCAAATTTTAATTTTAGTAGTGTAGTCTAAAAATAGTAAGTTTCTAAAAATAGTAATTCCTTGAATTTTATATTGTTGTAAATCATGGAAGTCAAACCAATTCATATCCCTCAAGATTGGTGACCTTACACATCCTCCCCCCACCTTAAAAACATGTATAAATAAATATGTAACTTGAAATGGAAATCAGACATCTCTTCTCAGAGATAAGTATATGTTTGGGTCTGCAAATTTGATTAATAAAAGATCTCTTCTCAAAGAGCATTATTTGAATTGTCTTGTTCTTATTTATTGAGTTATCTTTCAACCAAAGCTTTCAAGTTTTGGATTAGTGGTATCAGATTAGTTTGTATTTAGAGTGTATGATCCCAAGGATGAGGTTAGATTATAGGAAGCTTGGGTGTAAAATAGAACTAGCAGACTATCCACCTATTTTCTCCAAATGACTTCAAATGGTAGACAACACCGAGACATATAATCCTTTTAAGGAAATGGTGAATGAATCCCTCCAATAGTATCAAGCATAGATTCTACAATAATTCACTCAAAATTTCCAAAAAATCTCGATGAGAAATTCTAGCTCCTCATCTACACCCCCACATCCTTTCAGTGCCCCAACACCCTTCCAGGTTTAGGTGAATTTTGATATCCCTACATTTGAAGGAAAAATCAATGATGATGTAGTAGAAAACTGGTTAGATCAATTGTCATCTTATTTTTTTGTAAATAAATTCACTGATAAAGAGAAGATCACTTTTGCTCTTTTGAAATCATCATTACCTATCAAAAATTGGTGGGAAGTGTACAAAAAGAGATTTAGTGTAGATGATATTGGCCTTGAGATGGAACATACCTAGGATGATTTCATAGAAGTTGTAAAGGAAGAATACTACCCCATTGGAGCATATGATGATCTGTATATAGAGTGGAAACAACTTTGCCAAGGTAAGAAACAGTCTGTTCAAGATTACACTAAATTTTTTATTCTCTATCTGTAAGATTGGAAATCTAAGTGAGAAACACAAGGTTCTCAAATACCATGGTGGACTACAATGGTACATATGAGGAAAAATAGAACTCTTCAATTTGGAAACCCTTGGTGAAGCGTATAAGTTCATAGTAAAGATTAAGTAAAAGCATGGAATAATGAATATGAAGAGTCAGCCTTCAAAATGGAAAAGTGACAAAGAAGGTCAAACATGAGGCCAAAAATGGAAGCAAATGGAAGGAAAGACTGGGAAGTGATGTGATTATCACAAATCTAGAACTCACTCCAAAGAAGAATGTCAAACCATCAAGTCCCTACTTTTGAGTCATAATCCTCAACATCCAATACTCTACCTCATATAGACCTTGAAGTTGAAGAGGTTGAAGAAGAGATTATAAATGCTAAGCTCGAAGCCATTATTGCTTCATCATAGGCCCACAAGGAAAGGCTAGATGACAAGGAAAGGTTGTTTCACTCTAAATTATGGGTGAAAGGTAAGTCTTTGTATTTCATTCTTGATATTGGAAGTTAAAATAATTTAATCTCTGCTAATGTTGTGAAAAGCCTAAATCTATCCATGAAGCCTCACCCAAAACCATACAGTATTGGATAGTTGAGTCCAGGGAGAAACCTTCGTGTCACCCACCAATGTCTTCTCTCATATGCAATAAAACCTTTCCAAGATGAGGTCTTATGTGATGTGGTCAATCTAGATGTTTGTGATGTAATCTTTGGTTAGACATTCATGTATGATCAACATAGCATCTATGAATCAAGAACTTGAAGTATTACTCTCACTTTTGGAACATGGTGTTACAGGGTACCAAAGGTACTACCTTCTACATTTGTCTCTGATTAGTGCTAAGAAATTTGTTCTCATGGTGGTGAAGTCACAAGAATGTAAAATGGCTGATGTTACAGCCCTGACTACACAAACAAAAGCAAATAAATACCAAGCTGAAGAAGTTCATAGCCTTCCATCCATAGACTAATGGTCAAATAGAAATGGTGAACAGTCGAGCCCTGCACAGTTCCATAAATCATAGTCCATTCCAAGTTTGCATCAGGAATTAAATAAAAGTAAAACTACCACACTTGATGAAAAATATTGATGCAATGGGGACCATTGATTCTCAAAGAGGGAGGAATGATCTGGGCAATAATTTAGTGACAATTCAAGTGACGGGTCTACCCTAATTGATGACAAAACTTCTGGGAGCCTTAACTTTTGCACCATAGCTCCAATTGACTCACCGTTTGAACCATTGGAAAGCTTTGAAAGAGGAGAACATGGTGAGATGACATAGAGATTTGATAAATGAGGTTTGACCCTAGAAAACCCAATGGAAGTTCCCTGAATTTCAATTTTAGAATTGTAGTCTAAAAATAGTAAGTTTTTTAAAAAATTAATTCCTCGAATTCTGTATTGTTGTAAATCATGGAAGTCAAACCAATTCATCTCCCTCAAGATTGGTGACCTTCCACATCCTCCCCCCACATTAAAAACATGTGTAAATGAAGATGTAACCCAAAATGGAAATCAGACATCTCTTCTCAGAGATAAGCATATGTTTGGGTCTGCAAATTTGATCAATAAAACATCTCTTCTCAAAGATAACATTATTTGAATTGTCTTTTTATTGTTTCTTGAATTATCTTTTAACCAAAGCTTTCAAGTTTTGGATAAATTGGGGAAGCTGATTGATGCGGTAAGCTTTCAAAAAATTATTGTGCTTTTAAAAATGCTTTAATTAGCCATCCTTCAAGATAGTGGTCTAAGTTTTGTGTGATTTTTTTAAGGCTTTTGATAGTTATCCTTCAAGGGAGAAATATTCTTATATTGAGAAATTTTGATATTTTTGTGTGGCTATCCTTTAAGGGAGTAGTCTAAAAATATTAGAGAGTGACCCATATGGGCTCTTTTGATTTTTATTTTGATGTTTGCTTATGATGTCATGGACTTGTTTATATAGGCTTAAAAGATCACCTTATGTGAAGACAAAACTAAAAAGCATAAGAAGGTTGATAAAGAGTTTTAGGTGACAATGACCATGGGAATCTATCTAATGAAAGGGCCAAAAATTACCATGAGAATCATGCCATGGGTAGATCCATGGTACCCATTTTTCAAGATTAGGATATGGTTGTGATAGATAATCACATAATTCAATTTTAATCATTTATTCTTAAAATAATGAGATGAATGTGGTTTGAAAATAAGGGATGAGCTTAAGTTGGACAAAAGGTGAGTTTGATCATGTTTTAACAAAAGAAAGGATGTAGATGTGAAGCATTAATGGGATCAAGTTATGGGTTCCCTTCAAGAGAGGATAACCAATAATCTCCTTATTCATACTTGTGCTTTATGATAAAGGGTCCAATCTAATTGAAAGAAAACACACCCCACTTGATTTTCTCCATATTAGTGACACGCTTATTTTATTTGAGGATGAGGTCTATGATATTGAATTTTGGCACTTTAAGGTGTTTATTATAAGAATTCTTGATTCATTCTTGATAGATGCAAAGATGGATGAGTGCTCTTAAATGACGCTCGTCAAGTAGCTGAAGTTAGGCTAAGTGTTCTTAATGATAATCACTCTTAGAGATGAGATTTTTTAAGGATATGCAAAGAGAGGGAATTTGGACTTTGAGATGCAAGACAACCTCTACTCCAAAAACTAGAGAGAAAGGGGTAGCACCTATAAGGTGAAGGGGATGTGTAAATGCCAATCATGACCTGATACATTAACCATTTTAATTAGCATATTATTGAGAGTTTTGTTAGAGGATTTTGCCTATCCATTTACTTGAATATGATAGGGTGATGATAAACTTAACTTGATAATGAATTCATCACAAAGACCTTGGAATTTTTTGTTTTTAAAGGATTTGTCATCATGGATGATGATTTTTTGAGTAACACCAAAATGATAGATGATGTGATGGTTGATAAAGTCAATAATATTTTTAGATTTTATGGAAATGAGAGGAATAGCCTTGAATCATTTAGTAAAATATTTGGTTATAGTGATGATAGAATGGTGTCACTGTGAATAATGGGGGTTAATCTCACCAATAAGGTCGAGACTCCATTGTGATAAGGGCTAGAAATTTGTGGACACCTGAAGGCTATGGCTAGGTACATGATGTAAAATGGCATGTTATTAACACTTAACACACTTTTTCACATAATAAAAATAATCTTGGTTAAGGATGGGCCAATAATATCTAAGGTAAAGGAAGTATTTAGAAATGGCTAGGCCACTAAAGCGTCCCCCATAGATCCCATCATGCATTTCCCTGATAGTATGAGAAACTGCATGACTGTGTACACAATAAAAGAGGATACCATCAAATATATATTTATAAATAATTACCCTAGTATGATATAACATGAGGTACTCTAGATAAATGCTCATTAGATATTTTAAGAAAGACCAGAAGGAATGGTGGTAAGGTTAATATAGTCGAAGGTCTACTGATACCAAAAGTCAGGTTGGGTCTCCTTTACATTAAAGACAGTGGGAAATTTTGATTTGACATAAGAGGGATGGAAAAGTGTATGGATTATGACAAATAGCTTAGAGTTAGAGGGTGTATATGGAATCTAAGAAGCAAGGGAAGCCATCGTATCAACAAAGTTATTCATAGATCATGGAGTGGTTTGGATGTGGTAGTGTTTAAATGATCTTAAGAGGACATTAGATAATTGTTTATATTATTGAAAAACATCATTATTATACTAGTAAGAGCCATTGATTTTATTGACCACAAATTGGGATTCATCAAAGATGTTTATCATTTTAACTCCCAAGGCTAACATAGTTTGGAGGCCTATTACTAGGGATTTATACTTGGCCATGTTGTTGGTATATTCAAAATATAGTTTTAAGGATAAAGGAAGAGGTTCACCATGAAGGGGGATAAGGATGATGAAGGATCCCCCACCATATTGATATTTTGATCCATTGAAGAATATGGTCACTTGATAGGTGAAGTCTGCCTAAGAGAGGGTCATAATAGATTCATCAAGAAACTCAAGAGGAGGTTGATCATTTGCTAAGGGTGCATCAACCAATTTTTTAGTAATGATTTGAAATTTAATTTAATTTTACTAAAGAAACTCAACATTAAATTTGGCTGGAAGCATGATCCACTTATCCATACGTTGTGGGTATGGCTTAGAGTGCATATACTTAAGTGGGTTGGTATTGGTTATGACATAGGTCTTGTGGTTCAGAAGGTAGTGGCAAAGTTTGGTGGTCACAAAGACTAAAGCTAGGCAAAGTTTCTTGGTATGGATATACCAATTCTTGTACTCTACAAACATGCAACTAATGCATTTGATGACTTACTCTTTATGTTGTTCATCTTGATTAGAAATCATTGCCCCTAAGGAGTGGTTGGTGGTAGAGATATAAAGGTAAATAGGTTTATTTTCCTTAGGAGGAATGAGGATAGGTAGAGATAAAAGGTACTTCTTAAGTGAATCAAAGGCAATTTGATAGTCATTATTCCACTTGAAAGATACATCTTTCTTAAAAAGGTGGTGAAAAGGTTGGCACTAGTTTGAGAGCTAAGAGATAAAGTGATGAATGGATTGGAGATTCCCCTCCAAGCTACGAAGTTGTTTAAGGTGTGTATAAGGAGGCATGTCAAGGATTGCTTTGATTTTATCCAGATCAAATTTGATTCATTGAAGGGAGATGATAAATCCAAGGAGATTTCCTAACAAAAACCCAAAAATATAATTCTTGGGGTTAAGGCAGACATGGTAATAGATGAGTCACTCAAAGATAATCTTCAGAATGGCCAAATGGTCTTTACAGCATTTGGATTTACCAAGAAGGCCATCAACATAGTCTTCAATAATTTTGTGGTTAAGGTCATAGAAGATGTAGGTCATAGTGTGTTGGAAGGTTGCACCAATATTCTTCTATCCAAAAGGCATGACCCTATACTATAAAGTTCCCCATGGGGTGATGAAAGAAATTTTGTGTTGATCTTTGAGGGTAATTAGGATCTTATTGTAACCCAAGAATCCATCCATCAGAGATAACATCTCATGGCTAGCTATAAGATCAACTAGCTGGTCAATGCTTGGTAGAGGAAATTCATCCTTTGGGTAAGCAAGGTTAAGGTAATGAAAGTCCACATAAATGCAAAGTACCCCTATGGATTTGGTGATAGGTACAACATTGGAGACCCATTAAGGATAATCAATGGGTTTAATGAAATTTATGGATAGGATACATTGAAGCTCTTCTTTGTTGAGAAGGGCTATGTGAGGGTGCATTCATTGAAGCATTTGCCTAACATGCTTGGCTTCATGGTTGGTGACTATGTTGTGGATAGTGATGGAGGGGTCAATTCCTAGCATGTTGCTATAAGGCCAAGCAAATGATATGTTATGGTCTTGCAAGAAGGAGGGGAAGTCTTGAGGCTCCTTAAAATTTAGTGAGTGGCCTATTTTAATAATGTGTGGATTATCTAGAGTGCATAAGTTGATATCCATAGTGGATTCATTCAATATGGTAAAAGTATTAGGAGGAAGATATTTTTGGATATGGGAATCTTTTACACCAAGATAGGTAAGAATGGAATCATCATCCTGGCACCAAATGGTATTAATGATAGGAGAGTCATCTCCTATCATCTCAGGGTGGGTCATAGGAATGATCATAGTCACCTTATCCTTTTGATAAGTCAAGGATCTGAGGTTGATCATGTTAATGAAAAAAAAGTTAGGGGGATGATGTTAGAAACCTCAACTATAGATGGTGGAGTGGATGGTGAGGATGAGATTTCCTCATCAATGATGGTGATGTGAGGTGGGTTAGTTTGTTTTTTAGGTAGCATGAAATTGATTCCATGATTTTAATGAGGTTTTTAGGTTTTTATTGAAATAAAATCATGTAGCTTATGTTCTTACCGACCTAGACTAAATCCTTTCCAAGTACACTTTTAAAAGTATGTCTAGGCAAAATTTGCTTTATATAGATAAGAGAAGCTGGAGGTGAATGGTCGAGGTGGTGAAAGTGTCCAAGTGTTTATCAAATCCCCAATAGATTAAATTGGTTTGATAAGTTGAGGGTCAAAAAAGAATAATGGTTTTGATATTGGGGTTATAACTAGGTTGATGGTCAAGTTTCCCATACTCTTGGGGAGTAGGAAAGGCATCAAGGCTTAGAAGGCTATACTCCCCTAATGAAAGATGCTAAAAGGATGATTCTAAAGGGTCTATTGTGTGGATTTGGGTAGAGAATATGGATGAGCTGGTGGATGCTTTAGTGGAAGAAGAAGATGTAACTTCATCTTTTACTGGTGAAGGTTTGTTGGATGGAGAAAGGAGAACATCATTAGGTTGGTACATCATGTTGCATGATGTAAAAGGACTTGGGTTGGTTTTTATGGAAATAAATTGACCTTTGTGCTCAAATTTGATGCACCAGTGTAAGGTAGATGACACACAAACCATATAATAAGTCCAAAGGCATCCTAGAAAAACATTATACTAGAACTCACCTTCTACTACATAGAAGATCTCAGTAATCATGTGGGGTCCTAAGACAATGTGAATGACAACAATTCTTAGAGTCCTGGGCATGGTATAGTTGAATGATCAGATCACCATGAAGGTTTTTGACATAATGTTCTCAAGTGATTTGAGTTGGTTTTATGTGTTAGAGGAGATAATGTTAATATTATCTCCCCCATCAATCATAACCCTCTTGATGTGGGTTTGGTTAATTTACATGGTAATGAAGAAGATGGATGGAAGGTATTTTTGAATCATTGAAGGTAATAAGGTTGGAAATGTGAAGAGATCTAACAAAGGCTGATAGAGGTTATGGGTATTCCAATTTGACCTATATGGATTGAAAATACTCTATCATCATTTGGCAGTGATGGGTTGAGGTATTTATTAGTTCATGCAAACTCATCTTTACCAACATTTGGTGAATATATTTAAAAACTACTCATTGGATTGATTTATGAAAATTGGACTGAGAGGGTCCTAAGATGGACACTTTGGGTTTGGTAAAGGTGTTTTGTGTTGTCTAGGTGATTGGGTGGTGGAAGATGGATATTATATCCATGGAATAGAAAATTTTGTCTTTCCTTTATCCTTTGGTTGATCCTCGGATCATGCAACCACATGAATGGTATGGATTGGGGAATGAATTAGGTCAGATGATTGCTTTGATTCCGCTTCACTCTGAGGTGAGAGTGGAGGAATAGGTAGGTGTTGGTTGATCATTTTTAGTTCTTAGATCGATGTCAGGTTCATAAGAGGCTCATTTGATAATAATTCATCCTCATGATACAATTGATGAGATATCACTTGCAAAGCTTTTTAGTTCTCCATGTCATGCCCAGGTGTCTTATGGTACAAACATATTAATATGTCATTATACAAAGATGGTTTATGACTATGTGGGTTTAATGGTCTGATAGGTAGCAAGGTTAAACAAGATGCTTGAAATAGCCTCAGTAGGTTGATTAAGTAAGACTCAAGTAATGGTGTCAAAGGTATAGGTGTCTTGGTTTTGGGATTTGAGGTCGAGGCTCTTTTAGGAATGGGCTTGGTGGTAGAGGTTTTAGGTAACTGAGATTTCTTGGGGGATGGTTTTAGTTTTTGTAGAGAGGTTAGGAGTTTGGGGTTGGAAGGTTTTGGGGTAGATGTTCAGGAGATGAGCAATTTGTTTATAGATGATTAGGATATAAGAGGTATGTTCATGGGTGGTTCAATAAAAATAGGTGTGGATGAAAGTAGGAGTGATGGTGTAACAAAAAGTGGTGGTTGGGTTTTAATTGGGATGGTTAGTTTCCCAATTAAGGTAGAGGTATGAATCCCTAGAATAGATGGCAAAGTGGAGAGGGGAGGTAGAGTTTTAGTTTTTGGGTTTTTAGGTGGTTTTACCTTCTTTGTTGACTTAGCTTGGGGCTTGTTTGATAGTTTTAGTGGGCTTAAATCCAAATTTATTAATAGGTGATTAATGTTATGAGTATAAAATATGCCAAAGTTCTTGGTGGGTTTGGTTAGAATAGTAGAAGGTGATTTAGTGACTTTGGGTGAGTTTTATTTTAATGGTGCTACTATATTTTGATGGGTAAAGATGTCTAATGGTTGGGTTGTGGTGATAGTGGATTTAATATTGAAAATGGTAGGTTGTTCTAATGGCCAAGGCTCCTACTTGGTTCTATATGAGAGCCCAAACTATTGGAAAAAGGTGGCCTAATCCAGGTTAGGGTTAGACATGAATTCTAAGTTTTTAACTAGTCTAGAGAGGGGTTTATAGATAGGTATGCACCCTCCAGTAATGAATTCAAAGGATAGGTCCTGGAGTGGAGGGAGAGGAATATTTACTTCATCCTCTTCCTAATTACCAGATTCTAAGGGTTGAGGGGGAGGTAATTCCTTAGTGGAAGGTGTAGGCAAAGGGCTTTTTTCCCTAAGAGTGATCACTAAAGGAAGAGTGGATTGTTGCATGATTAAGGAAAATGATAAAGTGGGAATGGTTTCCTCCTTTGATGTGCATATCGAAGGAAAGGCTGGTGACTCCACTACCTCAATAAGTGAAGTCAGGGAAGAGGTGATCTAGTTGATGGTTTTCTCAGTAGTGAGTTCACTAAGAACCATATTAATAGTATGGGCCTCATGATTATGAAAGGATTCTACTTTGTTTTAATTATTAGTGAAAGGATCATTGTTGGGAAATGGTTATCTAAAGATGTTAAGTGGATGTTTTGAGGCTACATTGGGGTTATCCAATATAAGTTACCCCTTGTCAATGAGAGTTTAGACAACATTCTTGAAGGAATTACACCCACTAATGTTATGTCTAATGACTCATTGGAAGGTACACAATTCATTCTCTTTATACTGACTAGGTACATGATAAGAAAAATTGAATTACTATAGAGGTCTGATTCAAGGAAGCTATATGATATTGGCCTTTAATAATTTCTCTAAGACTGAAACATATGACTATCCAAGTAGAGTAAATCATTTTTAGGTGTTGTGGTTTGGGTTCATAGTGTTTTTATTGGAGGAATTTGAAGAGTTGGATTGGTTGACAATGGGTAGATGGGTAGTATTAAGTAAAATCACATTCATGATTCCCTTATTTTTAGAGTTAGTGTTGGTTTGATTGCTTAGTTTGGAGGAGGGGGTCTCATTTGATTTGAAGGTGGAATTTTTGTTTCTCAATTTCAACTTTTCCTCATTAATGGATCTATTCTCTAATATTTGTGCCATGGTAAAAACCTCATCAAAGGTTCTAAATCTTTGAACCCACAAAGTAGAAGAGATGTGCTTGACACAAACCCAAGCAAAGATTTTAATCAGCTCAAGTTAGGGTAGAGAGAAGGATAGTTGGTTTATTAAACTTCTCCAATAGGCTATGAAGTTAGGAATGGATTTATCATCAAATTTATGAATGGATTAGAGATCAGTGATGGAGACTTTCATAGAGATGTTTACGAAAAGTGGTCTAAGAAGATCTTAACTAGTTAGGAAAAAGAAAAGAGGGAGTACTTTGTAATATCACTATATAAATCTAGTGTTAGACCTAATTGAGACATGGGGAAGGTATGAAGAAGGAGAACATCATCATAGGAAATCATATAACATGAATGCCTAAATTCTCTTAGGTACTATTAAAGGTCTTCCTTACTATGAAACTTTGGAAACTTTGATAGTTCCTATTGAGGAGGATATGGTTGAATGGATATGGATGGGTGGGTGGAAGGTATAGGTATTTACCCTTATGGGTTAGGGGCATGGCTTGGGTTTGGTATAATGGGCACTTGTTGGGATATTAACACAAGTTGGGTAGGAGGTATGGTTGGGTTAGTAGATAGAGGGTAAGTGGTGAATTTGGTATTGATGGGTGGAAGGGTGGAAGGTATGTGAACCACCAAGCTCTGAAATGGAGTGGAGGTAGGTGGATTGGAAGTGAGAGGAATGGTAATGAGACCAATAGAGGGTAATATTATGATAAGGGAGGTGATGGTGTCCAAAGGTTGGGCTACTTCAATACTAGGAGGTTTATTAGTTGGGGAAGAAGTTGATTGGGCGTTGTTCGATTGACTGGGTTGGTTTTGGGTGGTGGTATCAGTAGGGTTATTGGTAGAGGATGATGCCTAGGTGACTAAAGGTTGGAGGGAGATGGTAGCTAAATAAGCCTCACCCATAAGGTGTGATGGCATGCCATAAGGATGGACAATAAGCACAACCCAAGAAATGGCACGGTGGGATATGGTGTTAAGGTAATTTTGGAGGGCTAGGGGTTGTTGTCTAGAAATGTAGAAAAAATTGCATCACCTTGGGCAGTTATCCAAGGGATGGTAGGAATCCAAAAAGGATGAGGATAACTCTATGCATCTGAGATATACTCTGTGAATGAAGGAGAAGAGAAAGATGGGTGATTAGGAGGTGGGTCCTGATTTGCTTAGTTTCTTAGTTTTTTCCTGGTTAAAACCATGTAAATGAGAAAAGGAGGAAGATACAAGCAATCTCACAACTCAAACAAAAGGAAGACAAGAAAATTTCAAAGAAATTAAACACACACTAAAGTACATTAAATCTTAATATTCTTTTTAATAACTCTTGTGGTTTATGCCTTGAGTTTTAAGAATTGTGTGACTAGAACTGGCTTGTAGCACAGGTACTAGAAAAGAAGTCTATGGTTGGTTTCAAGTTGTGTTTAGGCTCTCAAAGGGATCTATGTTGGAATTAGTACATGTCTTGATATTAGGGCCTACCCCCTCACTTCACACACCATAGTGATAAGGGTGTCGGGTGCTTAGATAAGATATATCGATTGTTAGAGACTATACTCAACCAAAGACCTGAGTTGGTTCTCCCTTTGGTGATGAAATATAAGTAGGATGGTTAATAAAGGTGACTGCTAGATAATGAAATCCTATTTAGGCCTTATGTTAATGTTTAATGGTTAATTAGATGTAAGTGGTTTGGTCTTGTGTGTGTGAGAAGAGTGGAGCTATGCTTAGTTTACTTGATTAATTAAGCTATGTGAGCTAAAATAAGCAGGAAAACAATGTATGTAGTCAATTTTAATCTCAATAAGAGAATTTGATTTCATTATATGAGTAGAAAGACAAGAAGAAGAAGCACCTAGATGCAACTATGAACCCAAAAAAAGGCTCAAGGGTCACATCAAGCATGCTAAAATGTTTAAAATAAATTTTTCTTATATTTTTTAAAGGAAAGAGAAAAGAAACTCGAGAAGGGTATGGTTAGTAGAACCTGATATGTTATGTGCATGTTTATCTAGAAGGTTGTAGATACTACTCTTTAGCTTGGGAGGAATGACTTGTAGATAAGAAATCAATCAAATAAATGGTTGATTAGTTAGATAGTGGAGTGGATTGCCTAGAAATCTAGATCCAAGAAGCATGAACTTCATTGGAGGATATAAATTCACACTTTTAAACAATCAAGCTTAGAAATAAAAAGTTAAAGTAATTGCATAAATAGAAAAAGATACTAAAATGTAATACAAGAAGATAAATTTGACTAATTATAACAATAAACACATTGATATTAATGCTAAATAGATTGGATATAGTTTAGAAAATAGGGTAGGGTTCTGTGATCAGGTGAGAGGTCAGAAAATAAGATCTAGTTAAGGTCTGGTGGGTGAAAATAACTTACTATTGATTTATTTGACAATGATCATTGATGGTTAGGGTAACTATCGATGGTTGGGACAAACCATTGGTGGTCAGGGTGACCATTGGTAGTCACTATGTGTTTTGGTTTAGTTCAAGATAATTGGTTGATGAGGCTACAAAATGGGAATCTAGAAAGTGGATTTGGGTTAGGTTGGTTTATGAAATAGAAAGTATCTAATTGCTGAAAATAGATACTTAACTTCCCTAGTTGCTACTCTGAAGAAGGATTAATCGATCTAATGGTGAATCTTGGAGAAAATTTAGTAGAGTAATGATACTTGGTTATTGGCCAATGAGTGGTAGCACTTCAGGTCTTTATTGCACTTACTAGTTCACTAGAAGAGTGACCTACCAAAGAAATTTTGATATAAGAAGCTCTTAATAGTTCAGATCCCTTTTCAACACCTACTCCTCTTTCTTTATAGGAAAATGAGAGAGGTGGAAGTGTAAGTTTAAAAATAGATTTAACTTGTTTAAATTTAGCTTCCACATGCATTGATCTATGAGTGGATCAGGCTAGCTAATTATAAAAAAACAAGGTGGAGTTGAAGTTGGAGTTAGGTGTTCAGGTAGATGAAACCTAACCATCGGTAGTCAAGCCTAACCATTAAAGGTTAGGGTGAACATTGATGGTCAAGGATCAAAGATTAAGTTTGGTAAAAGGTTTAGTTAGTCGTTAGCTAGTCAACTAACTTGACTCAAGTTTGTAGTCAAAGGGTTGTGGGATAGGCCCTAGGGGGTCCCAAGGTGGTTTATGGGTGTTTCAACATCTAGAACTATTGTGTATAATTTTATAGTGTCTACACATAAGTTTAAGGGGATGTTAAAGGTATATCCTAGGAGACCTTATACATAATAGTCAATGTATTTATAGCTACCTTATTTGATTGAAACATCTATTTACTCATTGAATCCAATATACACCTCAATAAGATTGGGCAAGTTCAACCTTGAGGTATCTAATATGAGATTCCTTTAAGGGCCTTATAATACCTTCATGAGTAACTTAAAGGTATCTCATTGAGGGTAAATTGAAGGTATCTCTAAAGAGATACCTTGAAGCAGAAATCCACTCTTGTGAATGTTTGAAAGGTATCTCCTTACAAGGGCCTTAAATTTAACACCTAGGAGTGCCTTCAAGAGAAAGGAAAATTCCACTCACATGCATGTTGAAGCTATTTCCTAGGATATTCCTTCAAGTGCCTTATAATTCCTTAAAGTTACCCATAAAGGTATTATAAGGCCTTTAAAGGAATCTCTATTAGATACCTTGAAGGTGTTAGTGTATATTTTTAGAATTACTTAGGTTTTTACCACACTTTTAGGTGGATATTTTTTTATTTAATATGATTTATGAGGTCATTTATTTGTACACCCACATGTGTAAATTGTGTTCAAATGGGTTGGTAAGTATGCCTTGCCATTTACCAACAAATATTGACTTATCTCTTATACATGGGTTTAATATTCATTTGGCAACTGACCTATGTTCACATTGCCAAATGGATGTGGATTCATGCCTCTTATCATCCTATTTAATGGTTTATTCTCCTTTGTATTTTGTGAGGTGTTAGAGATATTACTCTTATGTAAATTAATGGAAATTTGTGTTTTGCTCATATCTATTGTATTGTGAAATATTATTGCTTTGTGATTTCATATTACTTTAGTTTCATTATGTTTTGCACCATATTTATCTCATGTGACCATTTGACCATTACATTCACATTATCTAGACTAGGATCAAACTCTGATATGGTATCAAAGCCAACCCAGTAAATGTTTATCTCATCTTGTTAGTTGTTATCTTTCTTTTAAAATATAGAGTTTATTTAATTTTATTTTAAGGAAATTTTTATGAGGGTTTAAAAAAAATAGATGAGCTTCAAAAGTATTCAATATTTATTAAAAGTGACCAAAAAATTATAGGGGTCATTTTTTTCTAAAATCTCAAGTTTTATTTAATTAATCCTTTGGAATATATGGGCTTGTTATGTGGATTTGGTTTTGTTCTTGGCTTGATACTTGTGTGGTTTCAAGATTTTTTTTATATTAGGTGTACAGAGCAAGATCATCCGTAGCTTCAAGGGGTCTCATGATCTCTCCATGGTCTGATATCTATTTCACAATCCCTCAAATCTAATTGAAATGTTTTAAGATGTTCTTGGAACATTTTTAAATCCTACATTGGCCATCAAAACATCCCTAAAACCCTCTTAGACCTTGTTTTATGTCACTCTCAGACCAATATTTGGGCATCTACGTAGAGGGATGGAGCCTCATGACCCCCACAGGTTTATTTACAACTCCACACCATTCTCAAACCTGCATGATCACCATTCAACATTGATGCCTCTTCTAGTTTACCTAAAAGTAATCCCACATCCCCAATAGACCTAAAAATCTCCTTCTTGTCCCCTCTAGTCCATCACCCCCTTGGCAAGCCTCATTTGGTCAAAAAACCACTATTCTTGCAATTTGTGCTTTTTGGAATTATTAAGTGTTTTTTTGGTAGACGAGTTTTTTCTAATTCTAAGTCATTTTCTCAAAACACTTTATGATGTCTTAAAAAGTTAATTCCTTTTTATTGACTTTGTAATGTAGCTTTTATTGAGAAGGTGATGACTTAAAAAAGGGAGAGAGAATACTTTTTAAAAAAGGTATCATGTATTTTTTAAATAAATCAATATTTATTGTGGTGAAGTCATGATCATTAGGGGATATCAGGTGTTATATTTTTATTATTTTTTTAAGTTAAAAAAAATAATAGATTGTATTGTGAGCTTGTTAAAATATGAGAAATAAAAATTGTCTAAAAACTCTTCATATTTTTTCTAGATAAAGACCGAAGGGTGAGGTTTGGTTTGTCAGGTGGCCAAACCCCCTCACATTTAAAACATTATTTTTTTCTCTTATTCACTATTTATACTAATATTCCTTGGATGCTTTTTTGGTGGAGTCTGACATCCTGATTCTGTTTACAAAAACTTATCCTTTCAACTTGCACTAATTGCTCTAAACATACTATCAATCAATATCAATGTCTTTTGAGCATGCATTTACAACATTTTGGGGGGATTTAACTATTTAATATTTCATGGGGGTGTAATTTATTATTCTAAATCATATTTAATTATGTTCACATTCTCTATTTTATGAAACAACTACAACTTATACTAATACTATAACTCAACTTATCACTAAAATGGATTCAAGTTTAATCAACCCACTAACTCCCTTTAACTATCATTAATGGAAAATTAAGATAACAATCATTCTAGCGAGTAAGGGTTTATATAAGATAACCATAGGTGATGAAACTAAACCTAGTGTAGATGTAGAGATAGCTAAGTAGTATAACTATAGTGATGAAGCCTATGGGATATTGTGTCTTTCTATAGCACCTGATCTCTTATTTCACTTAGAACCTACCAAATTACCCCATGATGTTTGGACCATTCTAGGAAATCTATTTGGAGGAAATATGTGATGAGAGGTCATGATATTGAGAATTAACTCATTAGTCTAAGTCTTTGTAGCTCTGACACCCTTCAGGATTTATTCACTAAGTTTAAGTCCTTAAGATTATAGTTGAATGAATGTGGGATAAAGAAAGAAGATGACCAGCTTGTTCTTTCTTTACTCTCAAAATTAGGTCCTAACTATTAAGTATTTGTCTCTAATTTTTATGCCACTAAAAGTGATTTAGGAATTCCATGGAAAATGCTCTCTTTAGATGTTTTTATTACCAACTTAACTAGGGAACAAGACAAGTTGATCCAGATGGGAAAATTAAAGTCCAAAAAAACCCAAGTCCTAATTTTTGGGAATAGGAAAACAAAGGATTCAAAAAAAGAGAAGAATAAGGATCAAGAGAAGAAGAAAGAATCAACTTTTGCCAAAACCAACATTGAAGCCTCTTCTTCCAATGACAAACCTAAGAAAAAGAAGGTTGAGTGTGCCTACTATAAGAAAAATGGGCATGATGAACATAAGTACATGAAGATGCAAATACATCACCTAACTAATCTAGTAGATAAAAACAATGTAGGTGTTTTTAAGTTCATCAAGTAGAATTCATCTACCCAAAATTATTCTAATTCAAAGGGCAAGGGGAAAGAGAAATAAAAGGGCAAGGATCTTGTATAAGTTGCACCTTCAACATCTTCATGGGTTATTAACTTAGGTGCTTCTCACCACATGGGATCTTCACTAGTTGAGTTCTCTTCATTAGAGCCTTGTAGCATGTTTTGTATCAATTTGAGTGATGACACTTATATACCAATTATAGAGAGAGGATATATTTAATAGGAGGAATATTTAATAATGTTTTAAGTTTTCTTTATATTTTAACCAATATCCTATCCATGTATCAAATCACTCACATCAAAAAAGGCATGAGGGTTGAGTTTCTACTAGATTTAATTATCATCAGGGAGTTACATAGTGATTTTATAGTAGCAGTGGGTATGTCAGATCACCAATCAAAGCTATAAACCTTCTCACATTTTGCACCTAATTCTTATCCAAATACATTATTAACTCATTCAAATGGATTTATCAAATTATGGCATGAGTAGTTTGGCCACCTTAACTACCACTACCTTGAAAAACATAGCAAAAATGACATGGTTATAGGTTTGCCTTGAGTCCAATTCACTAAGGGAATTTATGAGGGTTGCTCTCTTGGAAAAAAAATAGAAACAAAATTTGACAAAAGAAAAGGTTGGAGGGATTCAAAAGCATTGGAGCTAGTTCATAGTGATATATCTGGTCCTTTTCATAATCTATATTTTACAAGGGATAAGTATATTCTAACTTTCATTGATGATTTATTGAGATATACATGGGTCTACTTTATTAATTAAAATTCTAAAGTGTTTGAATATTTTAAATACTTCAAGGCACTTGTTGAAAAACTATTTGAGAAATCTATCAAGATTCTTCAAACTGACAATGGAGGTAAATATGTCAGAAATAGATTTGAGTAATTTTGCACCATAGAGGGGATTGATTTGTAGTGGATAGTTACAATCTTTCACATAATGGAGTTGTAGAATGAAAGAACAAATCCTTAAAAGATATGGATAGATGTATGATTCACTCTAGGTCCTTATCACCTTAATACTAGGATGAAGCCATTAATTGTGTTTGTTATATTCAGAACAGGGTTCCTCACAAAGCTTTGAAAGGCATAACTCCCTTTGAAGCTTAGCATGGAAGGGAACATGATGCTGAGAAATTTAGGGTTTTTGGATCATTATCTATGGCACATATACTAAAGAAGAAATGTAAAGATATGGAACCTTAGTCCAAGCCTTGCATTTTGTAGGTTATCCATATGGTGTCAAGGGGTACTACCTTCTACATCCAACCACACATGATTTTTTCATAGAGATAAGTGTTCACTTTTAGGAGAGTCCCAAAGACTAAACACTTGAAACTTATTCTCTTTCATTAGATTCACTTAGACTTCATGATTCTTCTTTTGATTTAGATCATTTAGAGTAAGTTCTTGAGCTAGGGTCTTCTTCATCTTCTTCACTTTATGACAGTGAGGATAGTGATGGGGAGTCATCTGCATACACCTATATCCATGTTTTATAGGATGATGAGTAAACACCTAAATCATCCATATTTGGGCCTATTTTAGCTGGGCATACACTTTAAAGTGCAAGCACTTGGGTAGAGAATCCAACAGATGATAGATGTATTCAAGTAGATTATCAAATTGGTCTACATGCCTTCTTTTATTCAATTTAAGATACATAGACATTTTGAGAGGCTTCAATCATACCTACGTGGGAATATTTATATGGAGGAAGAATATTATTCCTTGATAAAAAATCACACTTTAGATTTGACTTCACTTCCTAAGGGAAGGAAGATGATTAGATGTAGGTGGGCATATCAAACCAAGTTTACAGCACATGGGTTGATCAATAAGTACAAGGTACAATTACTTGCCAAGGGTTTTTCATAGTTTTCTAGCATTGATTACTCAAATACCTTTAGACCTATTAAAAATATGACTTTGATATAAATCATGCTAGCTATAGCCACAACACATGGCTGGTATGTGCACCAAATAGATGTGAAGAGTGCCTTCCTTCATAGAGACCTTAAGGAAGAGATCTACATGGATCAACCACTTGGGTTTATTCAAGATTAATCCTTAGTTTTTAGACTTAAGAAATCCATCTATTGCCTTAAATAGGACCCTCAAGCTTGGTACACCAAGATGTCCTTACTTCAAGTTTCACTAGTTATCATTTAGACCCAAACATATACTTCTTATGGCAAGATGATTCTTTACTGATACTAGTCCTTTATGTTGATGATATTTTGATCACCGAGAGTTCCTCATCATATATTGTAGTGATGAAGATATATTTATAGGATAAATTTGACATGACAGACTTGGGTCTTCTGCATTACTTCTTTAGCATAGAGATTTCATAGTTTAATTAAGGATTTCACTTTCACAACCCAAGTATGCTCTCAATATTTTGGCTCGATTTCACATGGTTGATTGTAAGCCATCTCTGACTCCCTTTATATCAAGAGTCAAGCTTGAGGCTAATTTTTATACATCTTTGATAGATGCTACTTGATATCAATATATTATTGGTAGCCTCATTTATTTGACTAACACCAATTCTGACATTTCATATGTAGTGGGACTTGTCTTTGGATTAATATAGGAACCCCATGAGATACATTATAAAGTAATTAAGAGTATCTTTCACTAAATTTAGGGATCTTATAGATTTGAGATTTAGTACAGATTTGGCATAGAGCTTGACTTGGTTGGTTTTATAGATTTAGATTGGGCTACCGATATTCAAAATCATAAGTTCACTTCAAGTTACAATTTTCTTTGGGTTTTAGTCCTAGTAGTTGGTCTACCAAGAAGTAAAATGTTATCTCTATATCTTCCATAGAGGTAGAGTACAAGGGACATGTTAATTTAGCTATTAAGGCTATTTGGATTCAAGGGATTCTATCTAAGTTTGGCATTCTTATCAATTGGCCCACCATCATCTATTATAACAATTAGATTACTTTTAAAATATGTAGGAATCTAGTTCAACACCAATGAATCAAACACATTGAGATTCACATGCATTTTATCTAGGATCTTATTCATGGTTAGGTCATCAACATGAGTTTTTAATAGTCTTTAGTGCAGGTTGTAGATATCTTTACAAAACCCTTAATTGAGAGTAAGTTCATTCATCTACAATATATTCTTGGGGTATGGTCTACATCAACAACAATATCATCTTTAGGGGGGCCTTATAGCTTCTTCTCTTCTTCTATGTCTCTATTTTGGGGCCAAGTTTTTTTCCCACTAGGTTTATCTCCACTTTGTGAGATCTTGCTTTGTTATTGGGTACCTAATCAAGCCTAGTTATTAGGACCCAATTATATTACCCACATAAGCTATGCTTAAGGGGGTGTTGTTAGTGTAGATTTTTCACCTTACTTAAGTTTTTACTAAATTTTTATTATTCACTATGCTTAGGTAGATATTTGGTCATTTAAGATGATTTATGAGGTCATTTATTTGCACACCCACATGTGTAAATTATGGTGAGGATGCCTTGTAATTCACCAATAAATATTGACTGATCTCTTGCACATTGGTTTACCATTCATTTGGATTCTTAACCATGTTCACATTGTGAAATAGATTTGGATTCATTCCTCTTCTCAGCCTATTTAATGGCTTGTTATCCTTTGTATTTGGTGAAGTGTGAGAGTTATTAATCTTGTGTGAATTAATGAAATTTTGGGTTTTACTCCTATCTATTATCTTGTGCAATATTCTTACTTTGTTATTTCATCTTTCTTTATCTTCATTATGGTGTGCACTAGCTTTGTATTGTGTGATCATTCAACCATTACATTCACATTATCTAGAATGGGATCAAACTCTGATAGAAGGGCATTGTCATACATTCAAGGTGACATTGAAGGTATTTACTAAGAGACCTTACACACAACAATCAATGTATTGATAACTACCTTATTTAATTGAAATGCGTATTTACTCATTAAATCCCTTATACACCTCAATAACATTGGGAAAGTTCAACCTCGAGGTATCTACCAGGAGATTCCTTTAAGGGACTTGTAATACCTTCATGGGTAACTTAAAGGTATGTCCTAAGAGATACCTTAAAGATATTACAAAGACCTTCAAGGTGAAGGAAAATTCCACTTATGTGCATGTTTAAGGTATCTATTAGGAGATAACTTCAATGTCCCATTCAATATATGACAATTCCCTTTGAGGTATCTCTTAGGAGATTCCTTCAAGGGCCTTGTGATTGCTTTAAGGTATGACAACACCTTTGAGTTAAATTATTATAAGGGTAATTATTTTACTCAAATTTTGGTTTTATCTATTTATAAAAGAAAGGTTAAACTAAAATAGGGGTAGAATTTGGTAGAACCTAGATATGGTGTGCACTTTGTAATCTAGACAATTGTAGATACTATTATTTGGCTTGGGAAGATGACCTACAATAAGATAGATCTAGAAAAGGGTTGGTTATCTATATAGATGGGTTGATTTCCTAGAAAGCTAGATCCAATAAACGTGAGCTATCTTAGAGGATATCAATCTAACTTTTGATACAATTTAATGTTTAAAAGAAAGGTTGCTTAATATAAAAGTACTAGATCTAAAGAAATAAATAATTTTAAAATGAATGCTAGTGTTCCAATAAAATAACATTTAGGTGAATGCTAAATCATTAAATAAATGTTCAAGTTAGGTCAGGCTATTTTTTTTAGTTTGTGAGGTGACAGGGGCCAATAAAATATTGTTTTGGTTAAGGTTGGTGGTTGGTTGATAGTTTTCTAGTTTTTGGTCAAAAAAGTTCACACAGTAACCATCGATGGTTAGGGTGACTATCAGTGGTTAAAGTGACTATTGGTGGTTGAGGTGATCATTGATGGTTATCATTGATAGTTTTAGCTTAGGTTGAAGGTTGGTTTATGGGTTAGAGGTTTGAGGGTATTACACCTTAGGTTATTGGGGTTTAGTTAATGGGTCGAAAGGTTAGAGGTAGCAGGTTAGAAGTGGTTTGGTTTAGGTAAAGGTATATACATGAATACATGAAAAAAAATACTTAATTTTTTTTCTAAGTTGGTTGAAGATGTTAATGGTGCCTATGGTTACAAAGAAATTATGGTAGAGTGTTAGGTCTATTTTCTATTGGTTGGTTGGTTGGAAGGAAGACCTACAAAATAAAATCTTGATGAAGAAGTCTAACATAATTTATTGTCCATTTTTTTTCACCTCCTACTCCCCTCCTTTTATAGGCAAAGAGAGATGGAGGTATAAGGTTCCATAAGAGGTTTGGTTGATGGTTATCTGATGTTTTATGATGCATAGACAATAGATAAGGTGGTGATATTAAATTATGTCATGTTACCTTGGACATCATGAATTGTCTTTGTTTGGGAGGTGAGGACCTAACTATTGATGATTAGGCTACCCATTAATGATCAAGGTGATCATTGATGGTCAAGGTGATCATTGATGGTTAAGATGACCCTCGATAGTCAATAAAGCCAAGGTGTAAAGGTTAAGGTTGGGTTATTTATGTGGGTTTAAAAAGGTTAGGTTGGGTTAAAGGTCAAAGGTGAATGGTTTAGATTAAAGGTAGGTTAGTGGGTGAAGTTGGCCATGGTGGGCATCTAGGGGTATTTTGACATTCAAAACCATCATGTGAAAATTTCTAGTGTCTATAGTAATTATTTAAATCTAAAACTATTAAAATAACCTCATTCCATATAAAATGATGCATGGATGATATACCTTATTCAACTCTCTTAGATTCTATGTTAGAAAATTTTGGATGAGAAACTTTTGCTTTAAAAACTTTTGCATTAAATAGATTCTTTGTGAAAGGTTTTTCATCAATAAATTTATATCAAGAACTTCCTTTTCAAAAAAAATTATTTAGAAAAGTTTCATTTTAGGAAGTTTCACATTAAGAGATTTATATCGATAGCTTTTTTTGCATAAGGTTTCTCATTGGCAACTCTCATATTAGAGGAATTATTTCAAAAAGATTGGTTCATAGAAGTTTTACTTCAGTAATTTCATTTAGGCAATTTCGTGGTGGCAATAATTATTTTGGTAGTTTTTTCAAATGGTAGATTTCTTTGTAGTCTTAGTCTTTAAGAGATTTTTTATCATAATATTTTTCTTCGAAAACATTCTCTTTGGGTTCTATCTTTGGAGGATTTTATGTTGGGAATTTACACATTGAAAACTTTCCATCAGAAGCTTTCATTTTGGAGACTTTCCATCAGAAGGACTCTTATCGACAACTTTTGTTTTAAATTTTTTGAGAGAAAATCCTTTCAAAAGGCATTCTATGATTTGGAGTCTTTAGGCCATTTTTGAGTCTCACCATCATCCCATTTTTCAATAAAGGACTCCATCAAGTACACTAATATTGTGTTTAATTCCACTATTTTTAATGATCAATATTCTAAATTATTTATATTTTTAGGATGCCATTAATGTAGTTGATGCCCACTCCCATGAGGAGAAATTAACACTAGTACAAAGGAAATTAGTTTTAGACCTACTTCCTTTCAAGTGATAAGGGATACACTTTGCAATGATCAATTTTGAAGTGATGCCATGCATAGACCTACTTTGGAATCTCTTCTTCACTGGCAAGGTGATGGGGGGTTCCTTCTTATACCATTTGAATCACAAGACCATTATATCCTACATCTTAGGAGATGAATTATATAGGTATTTATCTTTACCTGTTGTATATGCTACTTAATATTTACATAGGGTGGTAAGATGGAAGTAAAATAATTCAATCATTAAAACACTAAGCAAGTGTTTTATCACCATCAAAATTATCATCCCAAAAGAGAATAATCTCATACCTATCACTAATTTTAGGATGGGGGTTTTAATTGAGATGCCCCTCTTAAATAGACTTTATGGTTTCCCAAGTATCCATTTTCCTCACCTAGAATGGGTTCCATTTTTGGACATGTTGATGAACTCAACCTTAAATTTTACCTTGGGGTAAATAATTAGTGTTAGGCTATGACAAAAGGTTTTATACAAAGATAAGTGACCTACTAGTGGCCACTTTTAAATGATGTCATATCTTCTAGAGCTAGCAATTGGAACTATATATATGCACTATGGGTTACCCTAGAGCCTAGTTTCATATTGCATAAAAAATCACATTTGTGATTATTATTCATTCCTACATATATATGTATTTACCCATAACATCAAACACATTTAAGAGGATATATATCCCCAAATATGATAGGCCATTCATGAGGCCCAATTTCCTAGGGTATCCAAAGCCATACAAACATATTGGCAACATGAGGAAACTACTATATATATTTAGATTGTATAGTTATTATGGTCACTAGAAATAGGGTCAACCCCTTACATCTTCCGAAGTACATACTAAATAATTTGGTAGAGTAGGAAATAACATTTTAGCTAGGGTGTAGTTTAGATCAGGATTTAACAAAGAAGAGGAAAAGTATGTTCCATAGTTCTCACATAATGATAGGCTGAATGTGTTATATAATTAGGATAAACTTTAGAGACGTGGGGAAGATGAGGGGGTGTTATTACTTGACCACCTTATCTTATAATATTGGTATCCTCATGACATAATTCAAAAGTATATCAAGGGCCTTAGTATTCTATATCAACATGAGCATTATGATCATGACTTTTTATTCATGAATGCTAAGGATGATGCCCAAGTATTGGAAAGGGAATGAATGATAGGATTGGGTAAAGAACATTTAAAATTAAATAAAGAAGAGCTCATAATATAAATTGTAGATGAATGTATTAGGATTTCACCTCTAGGTAAATGGGCTACTTCAACATTTTAGCATAGTAAGCCTCCACTTCCATCATCATAATAAGGGGAGCCTTCTGAGTAAGCTTCCCTAGCATTTAAAACCATCAAAATGGATCTTGGTATGGTTGGAGTTGAGCTTGGATGATCTCAAGGGGATCTAATTTGCCTTGACTTTTCAAATTCAAAGGGCCTTGCTCACCTGACTACTACACCCATGCAAGAATTTTCAAGTGTGGAGCTATCAAATGTCCCAACTTGAGAATCCTCCCCTATGGATAAAAAGGCCATAATTTATTCTAAGAGGAAACCAAAAGCTCATTCCCTTTTGAATAACATAGACGTTGAGTAAAAAATAGTAGGAGCATCTTTAACTTAGAATAGGTTACTGGAGGGAAGTTTATGGATGAAGAGAGGGAGTTGGATGAGTATGAATAATTTCAAAGAGAAAAAGAATTTAGCCTTCAAGGAAATAAAGGGAAGAAACCTTTAGTTGGAAACCAATTAGGTGAAGAGGTCACTCCTTTTGACTTTTTTCCTCCAATTTTCTCTTTTGTTTAGATTACTAAAGTTGGCTCATTTAATTATATTCCTCTTGATTATAGTGCCCAACCATCCCTGGTTACTCTCCATGTGGAGGATGTCTCCTCTATCCCTATTGTCTCCACTTTCATAGCTATTTTAAGTCTACCAGTTACTTTTTTATCCTCAATTCCCTCCACTACTTCTGTAGTTACTTCTTCCACTACCTTATCACCCCCTAAAACCAAGAAAAAATGCTTACAAGAAGGTCAAAGGAACATTATTAAGTTCCCAACTTCATGTCTCATCAATTTTGATAGACTTGCCAATACCTTCCCCCAATTCCTCTCAATACACCACTATGACATCTTTAGATAAACCTATAAATAAGAAACAAGTATACATAGTCCACTCATTACCTCAATATGAAGGTGTGGATTTATCTAATATCATTTGGCCTTCCCTTCTTGAATGATCACTCAACTAATAAAAATATATATTGGTTGAGATTAAATTTGAGGGAACTCAACCTATAGACCCAACCTAATTGGTCATCTCATAATGGGTAGCTGATCTAGGGTCAAGGGATTTTCAAAAGCCAAATCTCACAAGCACTGAGCTTCCCATAGTAAGTTCTATATTTGATAAATTTATAGGGAGTGTCCAAAGGGTAAGGAAGAGTAAATTAGAAGATGAGGAGGGGTCATTTTGGAAGAGAGGCAATATGTTTTTACTTTTTCTAAGAGAAAGAATAAGAAATCTATGCAATCCCCATATATATAAGACTTCAAGTCCTATTTTGAGACACATAAGGATTGATTTTTTGCACTACATGGTGGAATTAAAATGGATAATAAAGAACTTGAGAAACAATTATAGAAAATAAATCAATAATGGAGAATAGTTCATGTTTCCCTAGAAATGGAAACTTAGGTCCAAAGCATTGTATTTAGGTTATACAATATTCTTGAGGCTATTACTGCAATGAGGGTGGAGTTGGCCCCTCATATGATTGAGACTCAATTTTTTTTTAAATATTTAAAAGAGGATGATTTTTTTTTTGAAGTTGATCATTATTTATAAGACCAATAATGTTTATAGCCACCTTGATTTGATGGCACCATTAGAGGCTTCAAATGAACTCAACTTGGTAGTCATAAGGACCCAGGAGGCTAGGAAATGGCTCATAGTATTTGAGGTAGTAATGAATAAATATATAGAGCATGAAACTCTTATTTTGTATATCCTATAAGAATTAAAGCTTTCATAGATAAGAGAATCAAAGGGTAGGTCCATAATTAGGATTAATTTGACCAGATTATTTAGTAGACTACTTCCAACTTCAAGTGGAGTCTTCAGGGACTTTCATTGGAGGAGATAGAATCTGAGTTGGATTTTTCAAGGAAAAAGGTGAAGGAGGTGGAGATATTTAAAATAAACTTTAAAAATATAAAAATTGAGCATGCAAGGCTTCTAGAACAAGTAAACAAGGTACATAAACCTATATTGCTAAATTTGGATATTATTTAGAAACAATATGACATTAGGCACAAGAATTATGAGGCTTTGGAATTGAATAAGAAGGCTAAGGATTTAAGATTAAATTTAGTGCAAGCACCCACTTCAATGCCTCCAATAACTAGTAGTTTCATGCAAACACCCTGTTAGCCTTGAGTTGAAGGCTAATTTTATATACATGTTAAAATACTAATTCTTGTACTCATAGTTTACTTATATTTAACACTTCAATGTAAAATTTTCCTAGGCCATTTTTGAGCCTTCACAGATTGCATCACATTAAAGAGGCTAACTTATTTTTAGATGTAGTTTTAGTTAACTATGAGCATGCATACATGCAACTTTGAGATTAAAATTAAAACTAAAGTTATAATTTCTTGATGTAATTATGAGTTTTCATGAACTTGGATGATGAGGTGAACCTTCCCCAAGTCTACGTATACATGTAAATCCCTCATTCCAAAGGGTTGAAAATTTTCATCAATATAAGAAGAAATCAATTTTGATTGTCATGCAACTATATTGGTGTTCTTTCTTATGAGGTATGTAATTTTTATGGGTTTCATATTAAATCTTGGAATTAAGATACCTTGACACCTATATAAAATCTATTGGATATGATATACACAACAATAATTGTATTTATAACTAACATCTTTGATTGGAACACCTATTTAGTCATTGAATCCCTTATACACCTCACATAGCCCTATTGTTTGACATAATACTACACATAGGTCTATTAGTCATAAGAGACATTATTACTTCTAAACTACCTCACATAAACATGAGAGATGCTATTACTTCTAAACTTACTTCACAAAAGGACTCAAACACTCTCCCTTACAACTTTCATGGGTAAGCTGAAGGTATCTCCTAGGAGATATTGTGAAGAAATAATCCACTATGTGCATATCTTAAAAGCATCTCCTAGGAGATATTGCGAAGAAATAATCCACTTTGTGCATATCTTAAAAGTATCTCCTAGGAGATACCTTCAACATCCCCTTGAATGTATGACAACACCTTTTGATATATATCTTAGGAGATTCATTCAAAGTACCCTTAAAGGTATTACAAAGCCCTTCATCTCCTAGGAGATACCTTCAATGTCTCTTTGAATGTATGACAATAACCTTAGAGATATCTCTTAAGATGCCTTTAGAGGCCTTGAAATACCTTCATGGGAAAATTAAACATATATACTAAGAGATACCTTGAAGGTACCCTTACAAGTATTAAAATTCCATTAAAGTTATCACCTATTAGTGCTTTCAAGGTGAAGGAAAATTCTATTGGTGTACATGTTAAAGGTATCTACTAGGAGATACATTCAATGTCCCTTTGAATTTATGACAATGCCATTTGAGGTATCTCCTAGGAGATTCCTTCAAGGGAATTTAAATACACTTTTAATACCATCATGGTTAACTTGAAGGTATCTCCTAGGAGATACCTTGAAGGAAAAATCCACTCTTGTGCATGTTTGAAAGGTATTTCCTAGGGAATACTTTAAAGGTACCTATTAATGGGTGTTTTATCACATATTAGAAACATAATTCCCCCTCATATTTCTCCTTTGAAACAAATGTTTGTGGATTCATTTTCCCATAATATTATATTGGTTGGTGTCTAATATGTTATAAATGTATAGTCAACTTTTAGGCCATCCCATTTGAATGATTTTTACATCTCTCTACATATAATTTATTTTTGTTTTGGTCATACATTATTAGTTTAAGTGCAACTTCGTGTATATATTGTGAATATTTAACATGTATTTTTTTATTATAGTTTATAATTCACATTTTATGATATATAATTAAACACTACTTAATCATAAATAATTTTACAGTAGATATAATATACAACTTACGTTTTACAAAAGTTCAATATTTAAATCATTTCAATTACTTTATATAATGTCTTCGATCAAGAAAGAAATTCCCACACTTAAAAGGCATAATAAGGCCTCAATCTAAGATAATTTGGATATAGTACCATTTAAACTACCAAAACCAAAATTAGATCCACACTACCATCTTCCATTTTATGGTGGTGACAAGATTCCTCTTGCTGATTAGTATTTTGAGTTGTTTAGTTCACCAAATATGCATGAAAATATTTATTTATTTATCACTATATTTGGAAAATATTTTTCTTCGATTGGAATAATCCTTGCCTATGATAAGGATGAACTTGAATATGCCCTTCAATTTCAATTGGAAGTATGTAATGGAAAAGAGGGAATTCTCCATCATGATATAGTTAATTTCAATAAATTTACACGTAGTAAAATGGAATTGATAAAATATAAATTTCTCCTTATTGTAAAACATTTGGGTTTCATTTGAATAGCTATGACAAATTTTAAATGTCTAAGTTGATAGATAGATATAATTTGGTCATTAGAATACAAAATATGTTGAAATAAAAACATGAAAAAGGGGCAACTTGTTCCACTTTCCACCATGTAAACATGTATTTAAGATACCATGTTATTATGATAGAAAAAACATTGAATTAAAAAACACAAGCAAGGGCAACATATTTGTATGTAGATTTTAAAAATTCTATATAATTATTCATAGCTATGGAGAAAAATAAGATCAAACAAAAGGTTGAAACACTTTTGTTTGCATAAAATTTTGATCAGACACATAGCGAACTCTCTACATAATATATTTTCTTTAGTAATGATGTCTTGAACATTATTATAGAGCTCTTTAAATTGGGGGATGCTAATATCAAAATAATAAATCCGAATGAAAGAAAGATGAATTCTATAATTCATTCATTTGTAAAATATAATTAGGTTCTAATGAAGGATGTTTTGTTAATTCCTTTTAATCCAAATAACCCTCAATGTATTATCCAATCAAAGAAGTCCTTGAAGATGCGATTGAGAAAAAACCATAAGGTTTAAAATTATTGATGGCCAATACACAATTATAGTAAAACAAAGAAATATTTTAAAGGAATAATAAAATTCACTATCATTGAGAAAAAATGTTCTCTTAGAAGGGAAAGATTTATAAAAACTTGTACTATGTTCCATATTATTCACAAAATATGTAACCAATATAATGAAGCTAATGAAATAATTTATAAGGCTTCATTTGTAGAAAGAGTTTGATTTGTATGTGACTTTATCCAACTGAGAGGTTGGAATAATCTTGAAACATGGAAAAAAAATGGAATAAATACATGAACAAGATAGATGCTTATTCACACAAATGAACTGTTCAACACAATAACTATAGGAGAGAAAATGCCTTCTTTTCATGGAACAATGCATTTGGGATTATTTTGATAAGGCATTTGATTTTTTTGAAAGTGGTACTGTATCTAGTTTAGATAAATAATATTTAAATCTAATTCATACAATAGTAATTAGATATATTCAAGGGCTTTCAGACAAATGAAGAATAAAACTAGCATATTTATTATAAAATGGGTCTATTTCCTTCTTGAAAACCCTTGGGTACAACAACATGGATACTTGGTGCAAAAAGGTGAAGCTAGGAAGTAACATATTATTAAAAACTATATATTATTTGACCGACCATGATTTGACACTACCAGTAGAAAAAATAATCACACCTGAAGAGGTAATCGAGCATTATACAATTGTTACAAAAAGGTTTGACAATCTATGTGTCTTGAATGAAGGTATTTCAAAAATAAAATAAAATTAGAAAGTATTATCTCTAGATTCAATAAGCATATTGAACAAAATATCTAGATAGTGATGGAGGTTAGCATCCTGGTATAGATACAAAAATATTTAGCTACCATTATGGCTCCTCACATCTTTGGCCATCCATTTTAGAAGATTTCAATGAAATATTCATTATTCATGTGAACATTGATTTGATAATTATTGATCTTTTTAATTTCATTAAATATTTTAAGGAAGAAATTCTTAGCCTATTTATTCAGGCATTGATTGATAAAGTTATTTTTGGGGATTTCAATGTATTCATCATTTAAAAACTTGAATATTTTGTTTTGGCATTCAAAACTATCTCAAAAATATGTGTGTTGGTGATTTCCATTACATGCAAAAAATGGGTGTCATACTTTGAGGTCTAGATAGTGATGGATTAAATTAAAATCATATTATAGGTATCAAATTTTCTCAAGATTCCACTAATTTTTAGCTTGAATATTTCATCCTCCATTCACAACAAAGTAAATTAGAGGAAGGTGTTGACATTAGTAAAGAATTACCAACATTTAAAATGATTGGTTCACACAAAACATGAAGGCCATTTAAAAATGAAATAGATAGCTTATTTTGGGAGAGACTTATCTCTACTATTAAAAACTCATATACATATGATGTGCTAAGGGTATATTCAGGAGCTGGATTGGTGCATGCATGTACACAATTACAAAGGAATTTATCTTGCATTATAAAAACTGAAGAATAAATAATTTTTAATGTTCAATTTCAAAATTGTCTAATAAATTCATATCCACCAATATAAAAACAATTTCTTGGATCAGTACTAGATGCATAACATTTTTTATTTGGATCAATGCCTAGGGATGAAAGGGTGTTAGTCCCAATTTAGCTTTTGACTAGAGACAAAATTAGTTTTAGAGCACAACAGGAGGTCTAGTCTCCCATAACATATAAAAATATAAGAAACAAAGCATAGCTATTAACATTTTATAATCCCAATTAATAGTGAGGATCAAAAGGAAAAATAAGGCATTTATAAGAATAATCAATTAGTTAGAGAGATAAGAAAATAAATCTTCTACAAAAATTATAGAAAACACTCCTACACCATTTTTCAAATCAACAATTGGTTGCTTGTAGATTTTGACCTCTACTAGACAACATTGATTTCATGGTCCATTAGGTTCCACCATTAATAGAGTTTTTGGCATCTAGATGCAACCTTTCTACTTTATCTTCCTTCCTCTCTTCCCTTTTAGACTGAAGTTGGGTGTCTTAATAACACTTTATGACTGAGTTATAGATAAGATTTTCTTGCTTACTAGCACTTATTCTTCATCCTCCCTTCCTTCTTCCTCATTTTCTTAACTATCCTACACTAGAGGGATATTTATTTTAGGAGAATATTTATTCAAGTCCTCTTGACTATAATTTAAAACATTTGCTACCTTTTCTTACTTGTTAAAAGAAGGTTGTCTTGTCTCTAAATCATCCATAACCTCTGTAGCCTCCAAAAACTTATGATTTTGTGGAGAAATTTGAACCTCTTTATAGAATTTTGAATATTGGACCTATACTAGTTTTTATTTTACTAACCCAAACAAAATATAAAATAAATCTTGATTCGGGCACCTAATCTTTCTAACCCATTTTTGAACAGTTGAGGCTTGGGAACCTATAAACTCCTTCTCCAAGTAGGAAACCATCTTATGATCCAATTTATTACATTTTAAACATCTCAATGGAAGACCTTCAAAGTTAAAAAATTGAGACCAAAATTCATGGGAAGAAAAGATTTTAATAGAATGAAATAGTAGTTTGGATAAAACAACAAGTAAATAAACTTGGACAAAATTTCTATGAGCTTCAATGAAATCATCCATTTTAACAAAGAATCCTAGTTTACTCACCATCTAGTTGAAAAGACTAGGCTCTCTCAAGGCTAAAGTTAGATTATATAACCTTAACCAAATTGGATCTTGTGAAATAATCAAAGAATCTAGATTAAAAAAATAGAGCCCAAGGGCATAAAAACATTCCCTGATTACCAATGAATCACAATCCATTTGACCAAAAAAAATCTCTATCCTCTATCAAATGAAATTGAAGTAAAAATAAACCATTAGATATCAAATAAATGGAAGGAGGTTTCAATGCTAGCCAAAATACCACTTCCCATTGTTGAAACCCTTCACATGATGCCCTTTTCCACACACATCTCCCAATCAATGAAATGTTGCCCTTATCTACACAAACATTTGAAATCTCTAAATCTAAAAAATCAAGGATAGGAGAGGAATGAGAATAAATTAAGGGTATATCACCAAGATGAGTTATTTCCTAATTTAAAAAATATAAAAAATCTTCTTGAGGTACCTCCTTCAAAACTTCCTCAATGGTTATTTCCTTCACTAGGGAAATTTTTAAAGAAACTAGATCTCTTAAAACTAGAATAGGTTTAGAAACTTAATTAATCTTCAGGATATTTTATTTACAAAAAATTATGTAGGTGTGAAAAGGTTTTGAACTATTAATGCAAGATGAAAAAACTAGGGATTTTGAAACCTTAGTCTTGCCTTTTCCAATATCTTTCTCCTCCAAACTAATGGATCCTTTTTCTAGGATAGAATAAACATCCAACTGAGTCTACCCTAACCCTAAAATAGGAAAATCAAAAACTTATTTCAAAATCTCAAGGGGACAAACTATGTAATTAGGATCTTGAAAATTGTGCTTTCCCTTACCCCTGTCACGCCTACCTGTAGACCCACGCTCCATCTAGCTAACCCTAAACTCAACATTTCCTTTATTTTCACCCATGGTGCCTTATATTTACTCTTCATTTAGATACTTACTACCTTCACCCTTCTTCAAATTGAATTCTATAGAGTCAGATCCTGATGATTTCCCCAACAATGACCCTTTACTCTTAGTTTATGAATGCCCCTACTTGCCTTGCTTATCCTCCATCAAATCTTATTTCACCTTTATCATCACAATTTTAATTTATTTTATAATCATTATTCATTTTTCAAATATAACATCTTAACATTATTTTGGCGTGTATGATTTATTTTTCAAACCTAACAACTTAGCAATCTTCTGGTGTGTAGCACTAATGGAATTTAATTCAAGTGAAGAAACAATAATAATAAAAAATCAAATCAATGAACATGACACATTTAAAGTTGAATAAGGTAAGATAAGATCATGCATATTTTTAAAATTATATAATTTTTAATTTATCAACTATTTATAATACTGACAAAATATTTCTTCATCTTTTTATGTCTCAATTAAAATAGTTCACAACACAACTCTAAAACTTTGTGTCTCTAACTTAACAACCCATGACATAGCTCTATAGCTTGTTTCATACATAAAAACAACACAAGTTAAAACTTTACAATAAGACACATTTTTAAAATACAAATATCAAATCAATTAATGATGAGAATTTTTAGTCACTACATTATAATAACTTGCATAGAATAAATAACAAAAGGTTCAATGAAAGAGTGAATCTGTACACACTACAAAAAGGAAAAAAAGGTGAAAACCCATTTCAATAAATGTGTGATAATATAATTTTATACACTAGAATATTAATTATATTTATTTATTTAAACCTATTACAATTGAATTTTTCTTTATGGACAGGAGATTGTAGAAGATAATAAAATATAGATTTACATCAATTTGGGATTTAGAAATGTGGGTTCATTTTATTGTTGTGTCAACTTGAATGTGGTTGTATTTACCCATTAAAATATTATTTACATGTTGAATTTAACCAGTTTAAAATAACACAATATGTGTTATATTGTGTCTTCAATACAATAAAATTTGATGCTGAGTATCCTAATCTTTATCAATATAATAATGTTTTCTTTGAATGGATAGAAATATTGTGATTCTAAAAAATTCAATGAAGATATATTTTATATTAAGAATATTTTTATGAAAAAATGAATAAATATATTAAAAAAATAATCATATATATATATATATATATATATATATATATATATATATATATATATATATATATATATATATATATATATATATATATATATATATATATATATATATACATATATATATATATATCACACACACACACACACACACAATATATATATATATATATATATAATGTGTGTGTGTGTGTGTGTGTGTGTGTGATTATTTTTGTAATATATATATATGTATGTGTGTGTGTGTGTATTGTAAAAGTAATCAGATACTTATACCCACTAAAATGGAGTGGTGAAACATTCATTCAAAAATAAATCTTATATATATATATATATATATATATATATATATATATATATAAGATTTATTTTTGAATGAATGTTTCACCACTCCATTTTAGTGGGTATAAGTCCAAATTATTCAAAATAGTCCAATCTATTCAAAATAATCTATGCCCAAATGCTTTTAAATAGTTCAATTTATTTGGAATATAAAAAAATTATTTTTAGAAAAAAATATCTTTACTCCACTTTAGTGGGTATAAGTCTACATTATTTAAAATAGCCCAATTTATTTGAAATTATATATGCCCAAATGGTTTGAAATTGTCCAATTTATTTGGAATATAGAAAAATTATTTTTGAATAAAATTTTTTCCACTCCACTTTAGTGGGTATAAGTTTACATTATTTGAAATAGCCCAATTTATTTGAAATGATCTATGCCCAAATGGTTTGAAATAGTCTAATTTATCTGAAATATAGAAAAATTATTTTTGGATAATTTTTTGTCCACTCCCCACTTTAGCGGGTATAAGTCCAAATTATGTGAAACATCTCAATTCATTTGAAATGATCTATGCACAAATGGTTTGAAACAATCCAATTTATTTGAAATATAAAAAATATATTTTTGGAGAAATTTTTCTCCACTCCACTTTAACAAGTTTAATGTTGGCATGTTATTGTCATTGATGTCAAAAGGGTGCATCATGTAAAGGCATAATGGTCATTGATGTCAAAGGTCTATTTTTTCTAGTGCTTAAGCATGATAGTGGCATACAGATAGTATTGATTAGTGAGTGAGTATTGTGGATATGAGTAGCCTGTTGAGAGTGTGTTCTTAATTGGTAGCATGATGATGTCAAAGGTGACTAAGTCTAGTTAGCAATGTGTACATTGAGAAAATATTTTCATTGAAGGTAAGATAAAATTTGAAGGCAAGAGGGAATTTTAAGGAAACTAATTTATTATGGTTGCATTAATGTATAGGTCATTAATGTCAAATTTTATATCAGTAATCATCTTGTGAAAGTTGATGTCAAAGGTGACTAAGGATAGATGGAAGCATGTGATATGTCAAGGTACATGAAAGAGTGTTTGAAGATAGCTAATGTCTAAAAATAAATCATAGTGTAAGAAGAGGTTTGTAAAATTATTTTATGTCATGATTTAAAGAGGTATGTACATAGTATGACATAGTCATGACATGAAGAGTTTTAGGGTGAGCCATGTGAAGCAAGCTTGGTCATGTGGTTTTAGGTCTATATGAGGTTGTGGAAGATTTTTGTCATAAAAAATATAATCATGAAGTGATATGAGTGTGTTTTTATGTCTTATGTCTTCTCTTTTGATGTTTTGTTAAGGTCATGGCATGGAAGGAATAAGTCAAGATGTCAAGTGCATTAGAAGCTTGAGTCTAGTCATGACATGGTGGCATGATGAGGTGAGTGAAATTAGGCATGTAAGAGGTTGTGAAGGTTGTGTGAGCATGAAAATAAGGTGTGGATGCACTCATAAATTTTTCAAAGTGAGTCTTTAAAGGTAGGACCTTTTGTCTAGGATTACATCTAAACCTCTCTTAGACCCGGCCTAGCCTAATGAGGCATGAAGATAGAATTTCATGGAAATTATGTATATGTGAGCATAAACATATTTAATATATGTTTTATAAACATTTTCAAAAAATTTGAGACCATGGTTTGAATTAAATTTCATGAAACGCTATTTTAGGCCTTTTTGAGTTCATAGAATGAGGTCTCAAGACCTAATAATCACTTTCAAATGTTTTTTTGGCATGTGTAATATCTATATGGGAACCTAATATATTAAGGAGAGATGGATATGGGTACTAGATAAGATATTAAATCATTGGTTTTGGATTTATGGGATAGTTCTTTATGAACAATTTTTAACACCAAAACCTATGTTAAACCTCCCTAAAACCCTAATGAGGACCCAATTTGAAATATATTGTTAAAATAAGCTTATAATAGACTCAAATTCATATAAAATATATGATATCATGTATTAAATTCTCTTAGGTACCTCCAAGTGGTGGTGGTTAGTCAGATGAGAGAGAAATGCATAGATATAGGCTTATTTATCAAGAAGTTGCTATAGCTCTCAAAATTTCCATTGGTAAAGAAACTAAAATGGATGGTATAAGTATTTAGAGACTCATAATACATTACCATAATATTTGAGTCTTAAAAAATACATGAAACACTTATAATAAACCTTAAATATACCCTTTATATCATATGCATAGTTCCATAATACCTTTAAGTTAAATTCACCATTTAAACCATGTCATTAAGCCTTCTCGCCATTAGGCCTTCATACATAGGGAAAGTTTGAATTACACAACTGAAGAATAAATACAAATTTTCAAGTAATAATATGAAAAATTAACATTAATATATTTTATATGACCTCAAAAACATCACCATGTCCATTTGACATCATAAAACAGGCCAAAAGCCTCAAACCCACTCTTGTAACATGACCACTTAGAACGGTCAAATAAAGTCAAATTATAGTTAAGAAATTTTGACTCTCCAACCTTGAACAGGGATAAACCATGAATTAAAAATACTTCTCATTTATATTTTATACTTTTATAACATCCTCATATTTAATAAATTCTTCAACTCTAAGCAAAACATTCCAAACTCACCTTTGTAAGATGACCACTTAGAATTGCCTGTAGCACCAAAAACACAATCATCTAAAATTTTGTGTTTATAACTTGAAAGGACACTTTAATGAATTAAAATTCATGTTAATAGTTTTTTTTAGACCTGTATATCAACCTAAAATAAATAGATATCAAACTCTAGTGTCAAAAATTAGTCTTACAAACCAATTTCTCAAGTCTCTTTTACACTGTCCATACATAGTCTGACAAGCCATTTTGGATTTCATGTATCAAAAATTTAAATTTGTCTCTTGAAAATACCCATATTAAATATATTCTTCAAATATTATTAAAACACTCCAAACTCACCTTTGCAAGATGACCACTCAAAACTACCTATAGATCCAAAAACATAGTCATGTAGAATTTTATGTTTAGAACTTAAAAGTGTTAGGTGACCCCTCATCCAATGGAAGCACAATTGACTACTTTCTTATAAGCAATTAAACACGGAATTATACCAGAATGATAAAGTAACTAGAAACTTGAGACAACAAAGAATTTGAGAGACAATACACACTCTTGTATTAATTATTAATAGAAGAAAATACAATAAGGAAGATGCCACTTCTTCCTCCACCTCAAAGGCTTGCCACACCTCAAGACCTTCTTCCCTCTCTCTCTTGCTCAACACAACAACTCTATAGCCTGAGTTATTATCCCTCCTTGAATGCTTCAATTGATCTCCTTGACCTTACACCTATAGATCTCCTTGACCTTGCTTGCTTCAATGCTTTTACTTGCCTTCTTGGTAATTACAATACATGCCTCATGGGTCTTTAAATAGAATCCCATGGTTACAAAAATAGAAATATAACTACAATAATTAGACACGCAGCTCGTGACTATAATTAGTCATTTGACATGCAAACACTTGCTTCACTTAACTGACTATTCGTCAACAACAGTTCTAGAATACACAGGCGACCGACGCCGATCCCTGCTTGCCTGGTGCTACCGACATCGGCTGACTAGCTGCCGTCACTGGTTGCCTTCTGCACTGCATCTGACTGACATCGATCATGCTGCTAATGCCAATTCTTTTGGTTCTTCAACAACCTTTTCTTTGTGTCTGTAAACAGTTGAAGCTTTTAGCTCCACACCCTAACAATCTCCCACTTGGAGATAAACAACTGCTACTGTACCTGTACCTGTACACCATCTATTTTGTTCCTTTGGCTCTGTATCCCTCTTCAAAGTCACTCTTGAAGATCAACCACCATGCAAACCTGTGATGTTATACCTGTCACTTATGCCACAAGAATTTTGCTGCTCCCAAATTCTTCATGACATACTTCTGAACCAACTCTACCCTTAGCTCAAAAAACTCCCTGTATATGAAACCCTGCAACAAGTAACACAATACATTAATAGGATAATGTAGCTAATATTATCCAACTAGGTAAAGATAAAATACAATGGTCAAACCTCCATTGCTCTACAGCCTAATCAAGACCATATACCATAGCCTTCTGTCTCACGTGTCCATTCACTCTCTTCTCTAATATGGGAATCCATCCCTCTATCTAGTGCTTTCTTCCAGCTGACAACTCTACCAACAAATACCTATTTGGTTCTTTTCCAAGGACTCACACTCCTCATCCATGCCAAGCTCCCACTATTTCTAGATTCTACCTGCATTGCTTTTTCCATCTTCCTAGTTTTTGACTACCAGTAAGCAATATAAAGAAGGTGAACAATGAATATGAGGTTCACTTACCCTTTCTGACCTCCATGTGGGTGTTTGAGACTCGTTGATAGCTAACTGTCCACCCATCATCCGTTCCAGTGACCGATCTCGGCCATCTCCTAGTCTGCTCCCGACCGATGTCGATTCCCTGCACTGAAACTGACTGCTAACGTCATTACACTGGCCGATGCCAGTGTCCCTTCTATCAACATCGATCCTGATGACCGATGTCAGACTTCTCCTACTTGACCTACTGACCCTGCTGGTCTGCACATGACTGATGTCAGTTTCTATCTGGCTGACGTCGGTGCCATGGGAGCACCACCGTCAGTACCTGTGTTTTTCTACAAGTGATGAATTTTTCATCTGCGAGCTCATCTTGGATCAAACCTTTGTCCATATTGCCCTACTCAGATTTATTCAGCCCCTGTGACTGATCTTTGTCCTTCATCTCCTCCATAAACACCAAGGCTTCTTTGTTCCCGTCAAAAGCATCAAATTTCCTTTTTCTGTAATGAACTCTATCTATGCTTTCTAAATCTGAACACATACCTTTTGAATCAAGAATGCCCATTCCCTTCTTATTCATGTGACCAAGCCTATTAAGCCACATCTTCGAATCTACAGCTGAAGTAGATAAACCAAAAGTAGAATTAGCAGTACAAGTAGACAGATAAAGAGTATCTACTTTCTTACCTCTTGCTAGAAAAAGTGCACCCTTGGTAACCTTCCAAGAGTCCACTGTGAGGGTTATTGTGCATCCCTCGTCACCCAACCTTCCTACAGAAATCAAACTCTGCTTTAGAATTGGAACATGCATGACCTCCTTCAAAACCAATGTGTTGTCAATCTACAATCTCAGCTGCACTTTCCCTTTGCCAACTATCTGACAAGGCATACCATCCCTTAAATAAAGCACTCCAAAGTCTCCATGTTCATACTCATGGAACAAATCTCTGTTTGGGGATGCATGAAAAGATGAACTAGAATCTAAAATCCATGATCCTACCTGACTATCTAAAGAAAGTATGAGAGCGTCCTGTACCACAATATTTGCATCCTTTGCTTCTTCAATACCTGCATGTTGATTCTCTTTATCTCTCAACCAACACTCCTTTGTATGTCCTTTCTTTCCACAAAACCAGTAGGTAACACCTTTGGATTCGGATCTCCTTCCCGACCTTGATTTCCCTTGCTCAACCTTCTCCCTTTGCCTTCCCCTGCTTTCTGCACTTAGAGCATTTCCTAATGATTCACCTGTGCTTCTATGTATTTCCTCATTCAAGATCACACTCACAACATCATCAAATTTTAAGATTTTAGAAGCAGATGCAGAATTACTTACTGCCATAACCAAACTATGCCAACTTTTAGGCAAAGAACATAAGATCAAGAGAGCCTTTACCTCATCATCAAAAACAATATTGACTGAAGCTAATTGGTTTACCAAACCATGGAAATCACTGAGATGAGTATGTACCGATCCACCTTCCTACATTTGCAAAGTAAATAGCTGCTTCATAAGATATACCTTATTAGAAGCTGAGGGCTTTTCGTATAAATTCACCAAGGACTTTATCAACTCTTCCATTGTCTTGCACTGTGATAAGTTAGAAATCACAAACGATGCAAGGCTCAACCTTATGGAACCGAGAGCCTTCCGATCAAGAACACTCCATTCTTCATCCTTCACATCTATGGGCTTGCATGTAACCCCACTCAATGGTAAGTACAGATCCTTCTGATACAGATAATCCTCAATTTGTATCCTCCAGTGTTGATAATTCTTGCCGTTAAACTTCTCCATTTGTAGCTTACTTTCTTCTACCATTGCTGAACTCCCACTCAATCAGAAAACCCTGTGAATGACCTGTAATCAAAAAATAACCTGCTTCCTGCAAACCGTAGCTCTGATAACAACTATTAGGTGACCCCTTATCTAACAGAAGCACAATTGACTACTTTATTATAAGCAATTAAACACAGAATTATACCAGAATGATAAAGTAACTAGAAACTTGAGACAACAAAGAATTTGAGAGACAATACACACTCTTGTATTATAAATTAATAGAAGAAAATACAATAAGGAAGATGCCACTTCTTCCTCCACCTCAAAGGCTTACCACACCTCAAGACCTTCTTCCCTCTCTCTCTTGCTCAACACAACAACTCTATAGCCTGAGTTATTATCCTTCCTTGAATGCTTCAGCTGATCTCCTTGACCTTACACCTGTAGATCTCCTTGACCTTGCTTGCTTCAATGCTTTTACTTACCTTCTTGGTAATTACAATACATGCCTCATGGGTCTTTAAATAGAATCCCATGGTTACAAAAATAGAAATCTAACTACAATAATTAGACACGCAGCTCATGACTATAATTAGTCATTTGACATGCAAACACTCGCTTCACTTAACTGACTGTTCGTCAATAGTAGTTCTGGAATACACAGGTGACCGACGCTGGTCCCTACTTGCCTGGTGCTGCTGATGTCGACCGACTAGCTACCATCGCTGATTTCCTTTTGCACTACATTTGATCGACATCGGTCATGCTATCGATGCCGGTTCTTCTGGTTCTTTAGTAACCTTTTCTTCGTGTCTGCAAACAGTTGAAGCTTTTAGCTACACACCCTAACAAAAATGACACTTTAATTATTGTTAATCCAAATGAATATTTTATATGAGACCTATAAATAAGCCTCAAACAGATAGATATAAAACTTTAGAGTCAATTATTGGTATTACATACCAATTTCTCAGGTGTCTCTTACACTATCCATACTCAGTCTTACAAGCCATTTTGGATTTCATGTATCAACATATTGAAGATGTATCTACACCTTATATAAATAATTAATATGTTATTTATGTCTCAAAAAAAACTTTCAAGTGTATTATATGCAACAACTTCATTCAAATCATCTCACATTATTTATTTCACCTAGCACACCTAGAATAGTCAAACTATCGTAAGACACAGTCATGGTGAAAATGACTTAGAATAGATATAGGAATATTCAATTTAAAATTTAAATACTTTTTGATTATCCTTATTCATATTTATATCAACTTAAAACACAAAATTATAGAGGTCAAATAACATAAATGGAATATATAGACCATTTTTTGAAACATACACCTTTACTATTCAACTTCACTCAGATAGGTCATCTTGAGAAAAATTTCTTGACTATATGTGAACATATTCAAAAATTATAAACAAAGGTGGAATTAGGGATACATATTTAAAAAATACCCAAAACAATTGGATTCATCCCTAATAATCTAAAACTAATCCATAAACTGATTCTCACTTTGATTGGTTTTTCTCACTGTTCTCACTCTTAGCAAGTTTAACGATAGGTCAAATTTATTGACCAAAATAGTTGAGAAAAAAATTATAAATTTCAAAACTATAATCATGAACATAAATAACAAGTATTTATCTTAAAACTCCATCTGCTTACATGCATTGACTTAGTCAACCCTACTTGTAGCATCAAATTTTTTAGAAATAAGATTTTTTTGTAGGTTCTACTCATTATCCTGTCAAACCATTTCCACTTGGAGATGCCTAATGGAGTCATATACCATATCCAAAATTAAAAATTTCCTTAATAATACATTCTATTAACTTTCCAAAAATATTTGTCCAATTAGGTCATTAAGAGGGGTTTAGCCCAGTTTACACTCTTAACATTTGTTCATATAGATTTGTCATTGAAACCACCTAATAATTATTATAAATAATTATTAAGACCCTTTTACATCTATCCTAAAATTATTAGGCTACCATGCAAATTTTACACGTTCCAATGAGCATGAAAATATCTTTCTCGGGCTCTCATCTCTTCATTTTACATTCTCAAGAGACCTCAAAACATGTTTCCCTGATTACTCCTTTAATCCATGACCCCAAACTTGGTAAACATAATTTAAATAACCTATAATACCTAAATAAATTCTTATATATACTCTATCACCTTTAAAATTAATATTGACTCCTCATTAGGCCACACTAGGTCTCTATGCATGTTAGGCCTAAAACTACTAGTCATGCTTAGACCTTGAATACACTTAAGAATATTGGTTTACTATTATTAAAACATAATCCAAATGTAAACTAAAATCATAACAAGCTTAAAATTTTCTAACCTTATTCACACAAGTATTATACTCGTCATCTTAACAAGCTACTAAACTGCCTTTATACTAGGTTTCTCATGCAAAGACTAAGCTTCAAAACTGACCTTCCTACCACTGTAGATGCACTTTACACCTTATTAACATGTTAAAACACCTTCTCATATACTATAACACTATTATTCATCCTTCATATTTCATTCATGCTTATATCACCATCACCATGATACAACAAGCCAGTTCCATGCTTAGGAACTAGGCCATCAAAAAGACATTCAAGGTACCAAACCACTTTGAGAATTTCCTCTCATGCCAACCAAATTTATAACATTATCTAAAGCCTATACCTAATCATTTAAATAATCTCACAACTCTTCACAAATCACTCTAATGGATCATTTAAATGATTATCCTAGCAAGCTCAAACCATCATCCACATACCAATGACTATAGCCACCTTCTTGTGCTTCTTTGACATTAATGATAGTACACAAACTCTTGACATCAATGACAAATTGAAACAACCTCCCCCTTTTTTAATTAAAGGAAAATAATATCTATGGAAAACCATAAATGAAATGGTCTAGAAAAATTCTCCATCAATCTAATCTCTCTCCCCCTTTGACATTAATGACAAAGGGTCTCTATAGTTATTGCCTTGTCTTTTCACTCTAAATTTAATAATGATACTAAAGAAAACTGATCAAATTATTACCTTAAAGTGATTGAACTATTTTCTCTCAACTTGACCTATTTCTTATCATATTGATAGATGACTTTGATGACTCCACAAACCTTCCTTGTAGCTTATCATCTACTTATGATCTAAATCCATTTATCTCTTCACACCTTACTACCTGATCCTTGGACCTAAACTTGATGAATACCTAATTAGATATATATTGAATTCATACATGAGCTTCCATTGACTTCATTATCATTAAAATACATATACTTTTAACACACATAAACACTAGATGTTACTTGACTTAGAATTATTCTAAATAAGGTTAAGATCTCTTCCTTTGTCCTTATATTGTGTGCATACTATTGATCTCCTTTTGATTAATCCAAATAAAAACTTACCTCACCTTAGGCTCAAATCTACTTTATTAGATAATTTATTAATCATTGATATATAAATCTCCCCCTAATATCATGTTCACCTTTCAATTTTACCCATCACATCATTGTCTTGCATATATAAGAATGTCACTCTTCTTGAAACCATCTTCAATTTGATCTTATAACGACCTACATATAATAGGCCTATATAAAAATAATAACATTGTTCTAAATAAAAATATTATATGTCTAAACACATGTCATAACAACATATTATTCATATAGCACTCTATCCTTCTTATGTTTCTCAACCCATCATAGCTCAGACTATCTCATAACAACTTCTATGTGGCAGACTACCAGATAGGCCTATGAAAACTCCTTCTTTGTTGTAGACCTCTATCAATCATTCATGAAAAATATCATTATCTCTTTATTCATCATAATATTCTAATGTCACCTTGATATTTACCAAGATCACTTGACTTCTCATGGTAATGACTCAAAAGAAACCAATCCTACAGTCATCTTACATCACTGGTTTTTCATGGTTTCACTATCCATGGAGTCTTGAAAACCTTCTTTATCCAAGTCAAGCTATATGATTAAAATATTTTCAACAACACCCAAAATTTCCATGTCCACCATTGATCATGTTCATAGGATAAAGTCATCTTCTTAGGTCTTTCAACAACACGTACACTCATGATTTAAAATAAATCCTTTGTTGGCTCTTAATACCTTAATGCATACATGTTTAACTATCATATAAAAACAATCAAGGATATATAAGTTCATACCTTTATACATCATGAAGGCTCAAATGAGCCTCAAATAGTTCTTAACAACATACTTAGGTTTTTAACAAAATGTTTTCTCATTTATGATAGCTTCATAGACATAACTCAGCTCCTCTAGCTCGATGATCAAATCATAACATATTCATGGAAATACAAGGTTAAACATACCTTATTTATAATTCCTAAATCAAGATTCCATAAGACACGTTGATTCCTTGACCTATACCTTTATCTCAATATTTTTCTAGAGTCCTTCAAGATTTCAATCTTGGGTTTGATCTTTGACTTAGCTTCTACATAGTCCTTATGAGCTGCCAAATGGTACCTTTGACATTATTTTAACTTTGAATGATGTCTTATAGAAACACATAAATCACCCTGGTTTAAGTGTTGATCAAGACTCATCTTTAAATCCTTCTTCTCTTTAGAAAACTCTACCAGTATCATCATTTTTTGATAGACCATCATTGAAAACAAGATGAACATTATTATCATCATACTTTGTGCTTCTTAGAATCACTTGTAGGCTATCAAGAATCTTCCAAAGGACCTGATTTGATACCAATTATTGAAATAAAACAAATGATATGGGTGGGGGAGTTAATTAGTGTGAAAACACTTCACTTAATTCCATACATTCATCCATTAACCATTCAAGATAACATAGACATATAATAATGTACAATCAACCATGTAAACAAGTATAAAGTAGAAGCATAACACATGAACACAAAATATATGTGGGAAACCCTCATGGGTGATAAAACCAACTATCACATCACTTGGACTAATATGTTATATGTAATTAAACAATATTTAGTGAGGCACCAACCCCACAAGGAGCCCTAATGCTTCACTAGTTAGGTACCAGCCAACTTTAAAGGAGGATCAAACCCCCATAGTGACTTAGAAGCAAATTAGACACTTAAATGAAACTTATAAAAGATACAACCTATGAAGTAGCTCCAACTCCCTCCTAACCAAGCACCAACCCAACCAAAGCAAGTTTAATCACCTCAAGACACCTTATTACTCTCTCAACTGATGGTGATCTCTTATTTATCCTAAAATACACTCACTTGTCATATAACT
>JARHVA010008991.1:250000-272500 GCA_037957365.1 Torreya grandis | reverse complement strand
ACATTCAAATCTGAGAAAAAATCACAAGATAATAAGGTTAAAGATGATGTTAATATAGACATTGATGTTGACAAGATAGAAGCCAAGTTTGTTAGAAAACTAAGAAAAGGATAAAATATAAAGGCAAGTTGTTATTCAAATTCTTTAATTGTGGTAAGATTAGTCACTCTGCCTCTAAATGTCCTAATAAGGATAGACTAAGCATGATAAAGAACATGGTGAACATAATGGTGATGATAAGAAGATCTATAAGCCTGACAAGAGAAAAAAGTTTTTTAGGATGTATGAAGGCATGAAAGGGTCATTCAAGAACAAGAGAATTTTTTATACCAAAGAAGATAATATTTCATCTGATGTAAGTGACACAAGTACATATGATAGTGATGATGATAATAATGATCATGAAAAAAATGAAACCTTATTCATGGATATAGAAATAGAAAATGAGGGATATTTAAAAGGGAAAAGTCTTATAGATGATGAACAATCAGATGAATAAAAGGCTAAAGTGAACCTTGAGGTAGAATTGGTGAGTTCTCTAGAGGAGTTAAAGTTTTAAAGAAAGAAGAATCATAAATTTAGATCATTGGTTAATATTTATGAGGATCAAATCAATCTATTTTAAGAGAGACTAAGTAACAACACAAATGAACATGAGTATATTATCAAACAATTATAAACTTAGATTGAGATTGTCTCTACAAGTATTAAGAGTAAGGATGAGGAATGCACCAAGTTTTGGAATAGATATGGATTCCTTAAAGGTATAATTGGATTAGGGAACAATCAAGTTGAAGACACATCATAAATTTGAAAAGAGTAATAAAGTTCTTGGTGATATTTTTATTAGTCAAAGGTCTCCACATGACAAAAGAGGTCTTGGATTCAAAGAAGACCAAAAATAGAACAAGGAGAGTTAGACCTCAAAGACCTATGTAGAAACTCTCAAATATGAGACTCAAAGTGATCATCAACATGAAGAGACCAATTAGGAAACCCAATGTAATTAGGTATTCTAATTATTATAGAAAAGTTCACTAGATTAACTTTTATGCTTAGTCACGTGCTTAAATATCAAACCAAGTCAGTTCTAGACTTGTTGGATCTATGTGAAAACATAGTAACGTCTATCACACAACATTTAACATACTATTACACTAGCATCAATTTCACACAAGGTGAAAGCCTTGTGCACTCACTCAAAGCACAATAACGAAGGGACTGGGCCCATGCTGGGATAGTTGGAACATGGCACAACTTGGGTTTCACTGGGATTTAAATATTGGAAAGAGGTGTTCAAATGGCGTTCTAGCATCAAGATATTCTAAGAAATTCAATAGGTGTGAGCTTTCTTAATGGCATAAGTCCTAAGGTACAACTCCATAACTAGCTAAGTAAGGCTCTTAATGGTGCAAGACATGGGAATAACTAGTATAGGGTCATTTGATCACTTAGACAAGTCATAGGGATGGCTTGGGTTCAAATTTTAACCCTTAATATAGTGCTATAGGGATGGGTCTTAGAGCCTTGGTGCATTCAGGTTTGAACACTTAGTCTATTTTAGCTAGGTCAAAGTCACTATATGGCATGAGAATGCCATTAACAAGCAGGGACAAACCTTTATATAATAATAAATTCAAATTAAGATGATAGCATTGCATATATAAAGCTAAGTCAAAAACATAACACTTCACAAACTATAATGCAAGGATTAATATTCCATTCCTTCAATGATATTATTCATTGACTATATAGTTCAATATACAAGCTCAAGATATAAATTTAGGTCATATGATCACTCTAACACTACTCTTGCTCAGTGGCTCATAGGTGAGATTTGGATATATATTGGAATGCCTAATATATCTTATGTAGACTAAGAAATACTAAAGGTAGATTTTTATTTCACCAGAGCTTTACTACCTTAGTTTCCCCTTTCAATCTTCAACAACAAGCCTCCTTAAATAGGCAATAAGGAATCTCCTTCACAGGTTGGATGGGTGTGTGCCAAGTGATGAGATGTTGCAAGTCTATCAGATCTAATGAACACATGTTTTAGGTTGAGTTATCACTGAGGAATCACAATCCCACCTAATCCACTATTTTGACATCCATAATTCTCAAGCCACCATGTATAAGTTCTGACAAGGATGTCCTTTGAAAGTCAGTGCCATGCAACTGTCTACTAGTTGGCATGGGGTCCTTGAAGACACCTCCAACTAGTGCCAAAATATAGAAAAAATTATTAACCACTCCAAATATTTCCTTACATTAAGATAAGTCCCATTGGCATAGTCAACATAGTTGGTACAAAAGGGGGCCCAACATCACCCCTTTCAAAATTTCTAGTCCACCTCAGATTTGTCTTTTAGCACCTTAGGTGTGCAAAAATTGGTTGCACCCTACTCTAAATTTTCCTTAAAATTATCAAAACCCTAGATATCACCCTTGATTTATTCCATGTCACCATCTACTTTAGTGGATGTAGCCTTGAGATCAAGCACATCTATGCTTTCTAGTTCATTTATAAATACTTGAAGCCTTTCTTTTGTGCACTTTACCCTACCATCCAAGATCTCCCCTACTCACTAGCCTTTATTTCAAAGGTGTGGAACACTGCCTCTAGGTCTTTCTATTAAGTCTTCAATTGGGAACTTAAGGAGTTGACATTTTCCATTATTTGAATCCACTTAGTCTTGCTTATTATGAAAGAGTGTTGGAATAAAGCATCCTTTTCTTATTTTTCCTTCTTAAGGCATGCATCAATGACTACTGCCTGGTTAGTGAAGTTCCAAAATATAGCATCTACTTCCTATACACCTTATTAAAGTTTGGAAAAGAGGTCTTCCACCACATTCAAATTTTTATTCAACTCTCCTTCTAAGGCCTCATAGGGGTGTTGTTGCTCTTCAAGCGTTGGCCTTATCCTAGGGAGCATCTGCTCCATAAGTGCATAAACTTGGTCAAATTTATTCATCTCCAAGGCATCCACACCATTTAGGAGGTATGGATCCACCTCTTATATGTCCTCAACTAGTTGTTAAAGCTTGATCTTTGTCACCTTAAGTTATTTCTCAGCCTTTTTTTCTATCTTCTTTTAGCTATATGAATGAACATCATTGATGATGTTCTTATGCACTACTATGGAGGCCATCTTGATCAAGGAATTAGCTAGGTGCATGGGGTTCATGTCATGAGGATTGAGGATTTGGTAGTCAGTCCCTTCCTCTAAATTCTTAATACTCTGAATTGCTTTTGTTAGAGCCTCAAATTCAAGCTCATCCATGAAGCAATCTAGTTCCCAAGAAACTTGGTGGCATGTTAGGGTTGTGGTAGTCTTTGGTGGCATACACTCCATCATTTATAAGTCCTCATCCTCTTTAAACTCTTGATATGCCCTTTCCCTATTTCCTAGCTCATATTCCTCATCCTCATCTAGATCTTCTTCTTCTTCTTAGGGTTCTTCATCAGAATTATACCTTGTGTCCACTTTTACTATTTTTTTGGTGTTTAAATCATCATAATGTTCTTATTTTCATAAAATTTCTTTATTGGATGGTTCCTCCTCATCCATTTCCTCTCATAGTGTCTCTTTGGTATGATCTTCCATTGTCCCAGCCTTCTTTTCTTCTTGCCCTAATGAGCCACTTATCTTTATATTTATTTGCTTATATAAGGCACCAATATTGCCTTATTTATCTCCAATTACCCATTTAGGGATAGGGTGCACTTGATGTGTAACTTATTTTATTCTTTTTATGGGGGCACTTAGTGCCTTCTTTGGAATTCTTTCCTTCTTTGGTTTCATGCTAGAAGCAACCTTCTTATCCTCTCTTTCCTTTATCATTATTGCCTTTTCATCATAAGATGCTTTCTCCTCATTCTCTTGTTTCTTGGTCTTCTCCTCTTTGGACTTTCTCTTTGCCTCCTCTCTTTGGGCCTTCTCTTTCTTGGCCTTCTTTTACGTGGCTTGTGTTATGTATTTATTTATTTTTGTTCTTATTTCCTCGACCTCCAACCAATCAATCTTAGCTTGGGACATGCCCTTGCCCTTCATTTATTTAATCTTGAATTTTAACCTTAGCACTACATGAATATTCCCTTAGTTGAGTCCCATGTCTTTCTACTTACACTGTAGTTCTTCTTCCATCAGCATGCCTGAATGGATTATCTCCTTAGGCTATTTTCCCATTTCTCCTTCCTTACTTCCTACTCCCATCTATGCCTTGCACTCCTATTTTCTTTGTTATTTAACCTCCACCATTTTGATGATTTATTTGGAACCCCTACCTTATTCATTTCTTCCTCTTTTTCCCATAACTCCTAGACCCTCCATATTTTGGCTTCACTGAGGCCAAGTTTCCTCAATCTTTGCCTTCACTTCTCTAGCTCAGTCTAACATGGTGGGAAGGGGATCCATTTACTTGATGAGGACTATTCATCCTTGGATAAAATGTAAGTACCCCTCCCACTCTCTTTTTCCTCCTCTTCCTCCTCTTCCTCCTCTTCCTCAGATATGATTATCCCTTATGCCATAGGAAGAGCCTTTTTCTTCTTTTTCCTTTTGCTAGGGGAAGTCTTTGGTGTAAAGTGATGTACTTCAGTGCAGAGGCCAAAGGAGATGCTTATTATTATAAAACAATATATATCCTTATATACTCCTCAATTTCCTCTAAACTCTCCCCTTTCTTCTTCTTTGGAGACTTTTTATTTTTTTTAGGTGTTGGGGTTCCTTCATCCTCGATCTAGATTGGGGGTATTTTCTCTACTCAGTGTTAGAATCCTTCTTTTTTGGCTTCATCTCATAGTAAATTCTATGTATGAAGCCAATGATGGTAACCTATTGAATGGGATCAATGTTCATGTGACCCAAGGCATCTTTTTCAGCTTTTATAGCTCTTCCATTTATGCAAGGAAACCTACATCTCAACCTTTGTCTTTCTGGTATCTAGTTCCTCAACTAGAATGTCCATATACTATGTGTTTGGGATTTGTTACAACACTTTCATAAAGTATTCTACCAAGAAGGCAAAGGGATCTTCATCCATCCTGACCTATTTCCATCCTTCAATGCCAAGTGTATGATGCAATAGTGTTACATTATAGTATAATTTGTCATCATAAACATACTTTGGGGGAGCCCTTGGGGGATGCACCACTCTAGTCTAAAGGATTTGATATATTTTTTTCACCAACACATTACATATGACTTGTAATTGGGGCTGAAAATGGTGGGGTATGTGTAGTCCTTATAATTCTACGTGAGGGATTCCTAGTGTTCTAAGAATACCTAGAGATTGTCTTCATTGTTGTTTAGGATCCTAATTTCCTCCATCATGATCAAGATGAGGATGGACCCCCACCTAAAGGTCCCTTTAGTGATATGGTATTATAGTGTATATTGATCAAATTTTCTATGATGAACTTGGTGATATTAAATTATATGCCCTACACCATGTGATAGGCAATGCAGAGGTATGCCTTTGACACATCTATCCATTGACTACCTGGATAAAACTTGGAACTCATGAGGTGTACCACTAACCTCATGTTAGGGTCATCACACTTGATAATGGGGAACACAAAACCCCCTTGAAGTAGTTGATATGCTTTACAACATGCTACACTTCTTAGACATCATCCATTAGTTGATGGATGTCTTTATTGGTATTTAGGAGCCTGATTATTTTTTATCATCTACATAGAGATATTCATTTGCCATCCTAAAAAATATATGTGGTCTTAATAGATTCATAAGAAAAGGAACTTGATAAGTTCCTCTAGCTTCTAAAGGAAGGCAACTCATAGAGTTGAGTTGTGCTAGAAGTGGTTAACTTATCTCAAATTGAGACATCAAATAGGGTGTCTCCTTCTTGTGTCTACCATCCAGTCCTACACCAAATCTTGGAAGGAAATTGACATTCAATGGTTATATTATTTGAGTTGGAAATTATGTATAAATGAGTGCCAACTTTCCCCCACCTAAACCTTTGGGGGAAATTACATATATTGGTATGACATCTTTGTTATCACCTTAGTGTCTACCTCAATGACACTAACAAATGTGATCAGTTACACCTTGGTCTTGGTGGTCATCATATCCTCTATGATTTTTAGCTTCTTGGGTTCTAGTTGCACTAGTATAGAGCTTGTTTCTTTCATCTTCATCACCATTCTAAATTAGTTTGTATTGAACCTAGGGAGGTGTGGTTTTCTAAAGCCTCAAATGATGGATGATACTTCTATAGTCATAAGATCTACAATTACACTCTTGGCTTTGAGATTTATTGGTCATTAATGGTAGATTGGGTAATAACTTATAATTTCAACTTGGTTCTCTACACAAATCTCTCTTTTCAACCCTTTACACTAGCCTCACTATGAATGTGCTCCTTCTCAATGTGCTTCCTTTCACTCTAGGTGCCTGAATTGCTCAAATTCTCACTATAATAGGATTCTTTCTCTTTGGCTCTCTAGTCTCTTACTTGGTTTGCTCAAAGTATAGGGTTTTATTAAACTTGGTAACCTAAACAAGTCTATTATTTACTATTTCATACCCTTCTCTTGTCAACTACCATCATTAATAGGGGCTTAATGGTGTAAGTGCCTAGATTTTTTTTTGAAAATGTGAAAATCTATGAAATCCTTTAAAATATCTTGTCCTATATGCATTAAATGAATATATTTGTGCCACCACCACCACCTCATTAAATGATCTTAACAACTTTTTTGGTGAGGTATCATGTGGTTTAAATAGTCACTTTTCACTCATTTTTGGGTGGATGCCAATTGTCTTAGACATTCTATTTTTGAATGTGTATCCTTGGCATGACCTTCACCTTATTTGTGGAAACTTGGGCACAACACCTCACATACACATAATTCAACCTCCTCGGTTCCACTTTTTCTTCTATCTATGCTCCTATTTCAAATATGCTTCTCTATCTTAGTTTATTTCTTATGCATCATCTTTCCTTGGCCTATCCTACTCTATATAAATCCCTTGCACTAGCCCTATAGTGATTTTTTCTCTTTGAATTATCTTGTACACTATTAGATAGTGCATCTTCACTTCTTTCTTGCACTCAACCATGTTGACCATCTTCACTTTTTACCTTTTAAGGTCTCTAATACTAAATCAATCGATGCACCTTCTTACATCTATGTCACAAAGGTATCACTAGAGTGGTTTGTTCTTAAGCCTTCAAGTTCCATACACTCCTCATTGGGTGTACATGTATTTTTTTTTCTTTTACTTGTACTTGATAAGCTTCACATACCCACCACTTAGATGTCTAGCCTCATGTGCTTATAAGTGCAAGTACTCAACTCACCTAAATAGAATTATACATAAAGTGATAACACATAAGTTTTTATGGCCATTTCATACTACTTAGTGACTCTATAAACTATACATAGGATAAACAAAAAAGTTAAAATAATGGTTTGGCTTGTGCCAAATGGTATCTTGGTTAGCTTTCTCCCAACTGACTTGTGACCAAGAAGTCAATGCTTCCATAACATGAATGCCATACTATTTACTCTATGGATTCAAATAGTTACCATTAAAATTCCTAAAGAACATTCCACCTAAAAACATTCATAACTTGCATGCACTTATTTCCAATATGTGGTAGATGATATAGGGTCCCATCCACTGGATTTGCAATTTTCCTAGGTGCTTAAATTACTTGGAATCATAGAGCATCACCAATGCTCCTTCATTTAGATCTTTATGCTTAATATGCTATCATGCCAATGCTTCTGACATGCCTTCTACATCTACTAACTCCACTTGGCTTGGGCATGCTTTTCATCTAAGAACTCTAAGTCTTCCAACCTTGTGCTTAAAGATTCTTTGTCGTCTAAGTGACCAATCTATGTAATGCATAAGGAGAGCATCATGAATTATATGGGTAGAACTACTTCAGCACCAAATACTAATTAAAATGGTGTAGCCTTATTTATGTGCTTGTATTCCATGTGGTATGCTTATAGTACCACTGATACATGATCATTCCAATCCTTGTGACTAACATTGCATATCTTTTTCATGCACATTCCCAAGATTGTGTTGAATGCTTTAGCTATGCCATTAGCCTAGGGTTGATAAGGGTGGTTTTGTGATGTGCCAACATTTATTCATTCAAAAGGATGCACACCATCTCATTGATGAAATGAGTGCCCTGGTCACTAGTTAGATTCAATGGGCACCCATACTAGCTTATGATGTTCTTCCATATGAAGTGTGTAGTTATTATGATTGTGAAATCTTTAATCGATGCAACTTTGGCCCACTTGGTGAAATATTCAATGGTTTATAAAATATATCTATCACTTATACACCATGCTATGGGAATAATTGATCTAATGAATTCAATGGCCTATATCTCAAATATTACCTAGTCAAGAATGAGAATGAAAGGCATCTCATCCTAATGGTTGGGTTTTTTGGTGTGTTGGAATATGTCACATGCCTTAGCATATTCCTTTGCATCTTGAAATAGGGTTGGAAACCAAAAACCTTATTATAATACCTTGTGCATCATTGCATTTCCAATGTAATGACCTCTTACAATACCTTCATGCACTTCTTGTAAGTTGGAGTCTCGTTCATGTTCTAAAAAACATCGATCTAGGAATTCATCCCTACTTAGTTTATATAGCTCACCCTCAATGAGCTATAATGGGGCAACACAAATTTCAAGTTGATTTTTATCCTTAGTTGACAAGGTGTGGGGCACAAACTTAGATGTTAAAGAAGTGGCAATCTCCACCAAGTCTTTAGGGATATACTAGACTCTATATAGATGTGTGAAAACATGTCATCATTAGTTGATGTCATTGTATCACCAAAATTGATGCAATACAAATAGTCTAGCTTCAAGTTCTACTTTCTAGGTTTAACCACAACTGAGAACTAAAACTCCTAGAATAGAAAAATCCATCTGCATATGCACCCATGTAAAATAGGGTTGTTCATGAGGTATTTGAGCACCTTATGATCAATGAAAAAGATGAATGGGGTTGCCAAAAGATATTTCTTAAATTTTTATAAGGCATAAACCATTATTAGTGCCTCATGCTTGGTGGTGGTGTAATTCTACTCTACCTACATTAATTTCATACTTTTGAAGGATATGGAGTGGTCCATCTTATCCTCACCTAGTTGTGGAAATATGACACTAATGGTAGAGCCTAAATCATCAACATGGATGTGGAAAGGAGTACTCCAGTCTAGAAATTATAAAATTGGTGTGCTAGCCAACTTTAGCTTCAATGTTCCATAGGCCTCCTCTTACACCTCACCCCAGTAAAATGGGACATCCTTATGCAAGATCTCCTCTAGAGTAAATACTATCTTTGCATAGCTCCAAATGAACTTACTATAGTAGCCAAACTAGCCTAGAAAGGCATAAACATCTTTCTATGTTAAGGGAGTCTAGAGGTGGATTATGATGGCTATCTTTGCTGGATCAACAAGAAAACCATCTTTGTAGATGTGTGCCTAAGCAATGTCCCAAATGGAGTTGTGAAGATGCACTTATTATATTGAAAGATATATATAGTTGTCTACACCTCTCAAACATGAGTTATATATTTTCATAGTGGTCTCTTATAAGACTATACATAGTCCAATCATCAAGATATACTTGGAGGAACTTATGGATAAATTCCTTGAAAGTAGTGATCACTAACCTGAAGAATATGGCTGGAAAATTCTTGAGTCCAAAAGGCATCACATTATAAGCAAAATAACCCCATTTAGTTTCAAAGGTTATTTTGAGCTTATCCTCCTCCTTGATCTACACTTGATGGGAAACCATCAGTGAAGGTATATATTTCATATCCTGTAACTCCATCTAGGACGTTGTTAGTGAACAAGATCAAAATGGGCCATTGATGTAGGTGGCATTTAAGAGTCTATAGTTGACACAAATATAAATACACCCATCCTTCTTGATGATGATGACCATTAAGATCACCCATTATAATTATTGCATAGGGTAAATGATGTTAGTGGCACGAATTATATCAATCTCCATTTTCACCCTCATATGGAGATTAGAATTCATTCAGCATGGGCACTTCTTGACTAGCCTTATGCCATCCACTATCTTGATGCTCATTTTTCCAAGGGAAGGGTGAGTGCCTTTCATATCTTGATAGCTACATGGGAACAAGTCCTAGAGTTCTTTTAGGATGTCTATGATTTGTGCCATCTCTACTTTATAACATTAAGTGCCTATGGTGAAAATATTTAACTCACCTTCTATGTTGATGTCTAATTTAGTGGTATCAAGTGGCATGTGATCAGGCTCATTCTTCTCCTAATAAGAGTCTTCAACCTACCTTGTCCCCTTAGTTTTTTTAATTCGAAGATGTGTCAAATCATCTTTGTCTAGGGTGTTATCATCCATAAGGTACATAAGTTTTTGTCTTCCTATTAGATCCTTTGAATCTTGCTCTTTCTAAGTCTCATCATCTTCCTCATTGGAGTCACTATTGAGTTCCTTCTTTTCAAAGAATGTTTGGAGCACTAATCCTTTCTACCCAAACATTTCATTGAGCTACTCTTATAGGATGATAGTGTCATCAAACACTACCATATAAATGACTTGTAGTGTTTCTAGTAGCTCTAAATTCTATGAATAAAAGGAGAAGGTGTGTAGAAACCTCTCCTTGAGTATCTCTTAGTTTCCTATCTTGTGTCACATCTCATTTACAATGTACCATGCTCATGACCATGTTTTTAAAGTCTTGTATAAGGCATCCACCCATAAGCCTTTTATCATGTTCTCACTGTAGATAGTCTAGGTTTCTTTACATAACCATACATATGTAATTGGGTCAAAATCACTTGATTAGGTGAGGTTGTCCAAGTATTCATTACTCTTTCCAAATCTAGTGCATATTATTGCCTTTACATCTTGACAAGTTGGAAAGTTAGGTCTTTACACTACTTGTTAGTGAGCAATAGTGCACTTTATAGTATGTACTACTTCACCCATTCTACTCCTTTCTTTGGGGATGCAAAATTTGATGGCATAAACATACCTCTCTATAGCCTAGATACTTTGATATTTTGGGAACATTTTAAGCTTCCCTTTACTTAGTCAAAACACCCTTTTTCTAGCCTTTCTAGTGCAGGGAACCTATCTCTTCTGTTTGTGCTCAATCTTAACTAGTCCTATTCTAGCTAGCCTTGGCTTTGTTGTGTGCACTAGGTGGAAATTTCAACCAAAGACCTTGTAATCCTATTATACCCATCTTTCATAGGCTACATTAGTTATATCATAGGTTGATTGTCCATCCTCCCATTCAAGCATGCCTTGGTTACTATGGTTGAGCTTTTCAGCACCCTACACTGTGATATTGTAAATGTGGTTGATCTCATCCTTGAGATCAACACTCTCCATATATGGGGTCCCTTGGTCACTTTATAGAGGCATCACCACCCTCTCCTTTACATTTTCAAAAGTCATGTAGTACTTCTTAAAGTGTATGTATGCATTATTTATGTAACACAATGGCTTACCAAGTATGCTAGATAGTTGTCCTATTTTACTAACTTGATGACCTCAATGTTGGCTTGTAACTTAGTACCCATGATATCTACAATGTCACCCTTCAATATCTTGATAGTCTACACTCAAGTTTTTTTTTACATGAAAGACATGTGAGGTGAGGGTCTCAAAGGTGGTTGTCCCATCTTCTCCCAAGTAATTTTGGTTAGAATATTAACCTCGATACCCGTATCTACAATTACTTCACAAGCTGACCATCCATTGATGATGGTATTGATCAATAAATCTTGGTCATACTCTACATTTTGAGTATGCCTTAATTCACGTTCCCACTCCATATGCAATGTATCAACCTCAATTTATTAAGGCACAACCTCTTCTACTAATTTTTTCCCTACATGCTTCAACAACAAATCCTTTAGTAGGGGCAATAGCCCTTCAATTTATAGGAGGCATAAGATCTCAATCAACTCCTATACTTCAACCTCATGGACATCTTATCTTCTACATGAAATAATATCATGTGCCTCTAAATATTTGCCTAGCTAGAGTTTTCCCTACAAATTTTGTATTGCACTCATTCCCTATTGTAGGACATCCTTCTATCATGCAAGGTGAGGATATTGCATAGCTTTTGGCTCTAGTCACATTATGTGCTCAGTGCATCTTGATTCACCATACTCCAAGAATAGTTCTTAGGTCAGTGTAGTATGTGGTTGAGTGGTAAAACCACTTTGAGTTTTGGTATACACCTTATTCAGCTCCTTACGAGTCTATTTTGGCTTGAGAACCCACCTTTTTATTTGGATTCATGCCTAACCATTATAACATCTCTATCTACACCAAGCTAACCTTGAGTTATCTTTTTGTACAAGTCTAGGCATTCTTTGACTATATGTGGTCCTTGAAAATACCCACACATTGGGTACATGGGGTAGTCATGTTGGTAATGTTTAGTTGACCCAAACTTGTAACACGATCATGGTGGGAATCTTCTTCCACAACATCCTCCTCATCCGTGCATAATTTTCTAGTTCTCATAAACCATATTGTGTTGGCCAAAACCCTCATATCCTTGACCCACCTAACTACCAGATGATGTTGTCACCTTCCTCATGCCTCTTTCCATGTTTTGGTGCATCTCATTATTGACTCAATATTCTACTATGGATTGTGTATAGGTAGTACACATATTGTAGTAAATAGTAGTGTTCACTTGACTGGCATGCTATAATAGAAGATAGTCTTAAGAGTCATGTGGCCCATGATAAACTTCATAGTTGAGGAGTAGGGCATGAACATTTATTCATGGGGAATTATTCTTGTTATGCCCCTCCATCTCATAGTTAGTGCACCATAACCCACTGTGAGTGTCATGTGCCAAAATAGCAATCAACTATTGTAACTAGGAGGTTATTGATATAATTTGTACCTCTATGAATGGGTTGATCTCAGTATCAGTTTTGCCTACTACCTTGGCCTAGAACATGGCTTCAAGTGCTTCATAAGGGTCCATAAATGTCTTCATGGATAACACTCTTCTAAAAGGTACTAACAAACCTCCAAAAAACTATTTCATGTGTTGGGATGGGTGAATGTCATATGGAAGCTTAGAGAGAAGAGTTTTAAACCATGCATCATATAGGTGCATGGTCTTGGATAAACCTTGGTTGATTTTATTGAGTGCCATGATGCTCTATTTCTCAAATTTAGGGCTATCAAACTCTTTCAAGAATATTTCCTTCAACATATTTTAGTCAACCATAGCTTGGTTTGGATCAAATTTTTGATACTAGGTATGGGTGCAATCTAGAAAAGTGGTCACAAACTAGGTTGCCTTACACTCAAGTTGAGTGATGTCATGAGCATGTCATTATAGCTCACACTTAAGTACATGTTTTATGATATTTATGATTCTAAAATACTTAGGTAGGTTTATTACAATCTCATAGTAGATATGCTAAGGGGGTAGTTCCAAGTTATAAGGTGCCTATCCCCCTACGTCTATGTTGGAGGTATCCCTCCAATGTTAATTTTAGGTTGAGGGGTTGACCCTATGATTATTGACTACACTATCAAACTTTTCAATGCAATTTTACTCACTTATGGTACCATGACACTTCCTATGAGCTATTTCCTAGTTGATGCAACTGACATTCTCTACATGGGAATGCTCATGCTTGTGTTCATGGTTTTTAGATTGGCACTTGCTAGGTTCACTGTATCTTCACTAAATTCCTCATATGGGATCACTTGATCAATCACAAAATATTGATCCATATGTTGAATCCTATCAAATTAGACATAAATAATAAGTTTAGTTACCATTCTTCTATCTTTTGGTGGATAATCTAGGGCATGAGATTGCACTTCAACTTCAAAGGGGGTAAATTCTGCTGGTTCATCCTTAGTTACCACATTGTATAGGAACCCATGATATCCTACACCCAACTACTGTGCCTAATCAAGGGATCCTTCCCCATACCCTTCCCACTCATTATGGGTCCTCTTAGTACTTCCAAGTTCTATATCTTCCATTAACCTACACCATATTCTACCAAAAGATTTTTTAGTTTAGTATCGATCCCTCTTATGAATATACCCCTTGATTCATGAATAAACTCATACTCTACTTCTTTTGAGCATGAGAAGGTTGACACTATAAAATCCAACATGTATCTATTCAACACACTACTCCACCACTTATATACAACATGCATCCAAACTTCATCCAGCTTCTCTAGCCTTTTTATTTGCTTGGTGGTCCACTTGACATGTTAGTCATAGATTCACCTTCTAGTAGTGTAGGAAACCAACCATAGGTACACATGCTCAAGTAGATCATAAAAGAAAACCTCATACAAATCATTATACAGGTTTGCTTTGTACCCATTTTATTGTGTCATATCCTTTATATATGGGATGCTTCTACACAAAACTATCTTCCACTTGTTCTACCTAGCACTCAATTTTCTTAATTGATTATCGAAACATTTCTCTATTGCACCATTTTATCAATCAAATTCAACATGAATCCTAGAAACATAACCAAAATGTTGTATAAAAGTTCATTAGACTATATTTTATGCTTAGTCATACACTTAGCTATCAAGTCATTTCTAGACTTGATGTTGCTAGTCACGAGTATAGTAAGGTCTAGAGCACAACATCTAACACACTATTATACTGGCATCAATTTCACACAAGGCACAAGCCTGTGTGCTCACTTGAAGTGTAATAATGAAGGTATCAGGACCACATTAAGCTAATTAGAACATGGTATAACTTGGGTTTCAATGGGGTTTAAATATTGGAAAGAAGGGTTCAGATGGCCTTCTAGTGTCAGGCTATTCTAGGAAGTTTAGTAAGTATGATCTTTCTTAATGGCACAAGTCCATAACTAGCTAAGTAGGGCTCTTAATGGTATAAGCTATGGGAATAACTATTATAGGGTCATTCATTCACTTAGACAAGTAATAGGGACAACTTGGGTTCAAATGTTCACCCTCAAGGTATCACTCTAGGCATGGGTATTAGAGCCTTGGTGCATTCAATTTCCAACACTTAGTTTATTTTAGGTAGGCCAAAGTCAATATATGGCATGAGAATGCCATTAACAACCAATGACAAACCTTTATATAATAATACTTTCAAAGTAAGATTATAGTATTTTATATATAAATCCAAGTCACAAACATAACACTTCATAAACTATAATGCAAGGATCATTATTCCATTCCTTCAATGATATTCTTCATTGACTATATAGTTTAACATACAAGTTCAAGATATAAATGCAGGTCATATGCTCATTATAACACTACTCTTGCTTAGCATCTCATAGGTGAATTTTGGCTATACATTAGAATGCCTAATCTATCTTATGTAGACTAAGAAATACTAATGGTGGCTTTCTATTTCACAAGAAGTTCATTGGCTTAGTTAACTCTCTCGATCTTAACCATTGGCATGTCTATGGATATGTGTAGTTGAATTATGGCTTGCATTACCCTTTTTTATATTATTTTAAATTTATTTATGTATTCACATACTTATTATTTTGGCTAATGGGTGGCACATGGCCTTGTTAGACTATATATAAGAGGTAGGGTTAGTGATTCATCATTATAATTTAGTATTCATTCTTATTGAAAGCATTTGGGAGGTTGCCCCCTTGAAGTGGCTTATCTATTATTTATATTTTCTACTATAACTATGATATAATGCTATATATCTTCTTATTTGGTGAATTAATATCATTCCAATTGGTATTAGAGCGTCGATTTGGGCCATAATCAAGTCATAAACCATAGATCTTGAAATTTTGATATGTCTAGCAAATAAGTGCAAATTTCTCTACAATTTTTTTACTAGAGTTGTGGAATCATTAAAGTAAGTTTAATAAAAATTTTAGATTATTTGGATCTATTTTTCAAAATTTATCACCATTTTAGTGTTTTTCATAAATTTGCTCCATAACTCATAATTTGATTAATTTTTCAATTTTTTAAATATTTTTGGAATGCTTGAAAAAAATTAGTTTGGGTTTGTTCTTTGATATTTGTGATTTGAGGCTTATATATTCAAGAAAATTAGTGGTCAAATTTAGGTCAATGTGGTAAAATAAGGTTCACCATCAAGCCTTTGTATGGTTGATCCTAACACCCATGGATGAGGGAAAGAGTAAGAAACCCCTAAAACCCCTTTAGGGGATGACATGGAGTCTAAATCATTTGATGTAATTTCTCAAATCTAGTCAAACTTACATGGCCTAATGTAGAAGGATGTGCAAGTCCAAACTCAAATATCAACAATGCAAATGGAGCTTAATGGCATGAATAATTATTTGCATCAAATCATGACACACTTGGCTACCATTTCATCTCATTTACCACTCAAAAACCCTCCAATTTTACTTTCTAGTCCTCTTCCTCTTAATACTAACACTGCCAATATGGGGATAAAACCGATGTTGCCAAAAGTAGACTTACGCAAGTTTGATGGTAAGGATACACTCACTTGGGTCACTCAAATTGAAAATATATTTGATGTACCCAAAACTTCTAGCTCTAAAAAGGTGGTTATGGCATCTATGTACCTAGAACCTAAGCCATTCATTTGGTATCATTGGTTTTGTGCTCAAAATAAGAAGATTGGTGCTCTTGTTACATGGTCAGTAGTCTCTAATGAATTGACGTCTCATTATTGAGATAATGTTTCTAAAAACTACTTTAACCAATCAGCTAAACTATGACAAACAAGAATAGTGAAGGATTATATTCATCAATTTCAAAATCTATCCTTACATGTAGAGGATATCACTAAGGCAAATCTAATTGACCTTTTGTGGTGTACTAAAAGATAGTTTTCAATTGGAGGTTTGGACGTTTAACCCCAAAATTGTATCTAAATTTATACCAAGGGCACACTTGGTAAAAGAAAAAGAGATGATCAAACATCATCCTTTCAATAATAGTCAAGAATGTGCCTTCCTAAATCCATCATGGTCTCAACCTACTAGATTAACACCACAATAAATTGATTATAAACATGCAAAAGGGTTATGTTATCGTTGTGATAGTAAATGGAGAAAAGGTCATAGATGTGATGAAAATAAGTTATTTTACATTGAAGGGGCTGATGAGGATGAAGAAGATGAAGAGGCATCTATTGAGGGTTTTGAAGGACCTAAAGATAAAACTATAGATTATTATCCTACTATCTCCTACCATACCCTTTTAGGTATTTCTACTCAGACTCTTAAGGTGGTGGGTTTTATTAAGAAATAGAAGGTCATAGTGTTGATTGATTTGGGTAGTCCACACAATTTCATCAATAATAAGTTGGCTACTCATATGAATTATTTCATCTACCTAGCCCTAGAGTTTCACGTCATGATTACTGATGGTGGTACAATTACTTATTCTATAAAATGCCATAGTATCAAGTTATCAATGGGGGACTATTTTCTAGATTCTCCTATGTTTGCTATTCCTATGGGTGGGATTGATATTATTTTTGGATTACAATGGCTCACCACATTGGGTACTATTGAGATGAATTTCCATGAACTGTTCATGCATTTTTATTCTAAAGGCAAGCTAATTGAACTATGAAGATTAACATTTAAATATCCACAAATGGTTAGTTCACATTATATGACCAAGATGTTAAAATAAGGTGTTGAATGATTTGTGGCATGATTATTTTCCATTTATGTCCAACAAACTAAGGAGTCTACCCATCCTAAGTTACAAAAAATATTAGATGAGCATTTAGTTGTTTTTGGACCCATACCAAAAGATCTTCCTCCTAGTCTTGCTCATGATCATGCCATCAGGCTCATTCCTAGAAGTACACCACTCAATATCAAACCATATAGTTATCCTTATGCCCAAAAGAGTGAAATTGAAAAAATGGTACAAGAGTTATTAGAGGAAAGTACCATTCACCATAGTCAAAGTGAATATTCTTCTCCAGTAATCATGGTATGAAAGAAGGATGAAACTTGGAGGATGTGCTCAGATTATAAAGATCTCAACAAGTTCACTATCAAATATAAGTTTCCTATTCTTATAATTGATGATTTTTTAGATGAATTACATGGTGTTGTTTATTTTACCAAATCAAATATTCACTTTAGGTATCATCAAATCTAGATCTATGAGGACATTCCTAAAATAGCCTTCTATACTCATGAAAGCCATTATGAATTTTTGGTCATGATTTTGGTATCACCAATGCACCATCCACATTCCAGAGTTTGATGAATACAATTTTTAGGCCATTTTTGAGAAATTTTGTACTTATGTTTTTTGATGACATCCTTATTTATAGAAAAAATTGGGAAGACCACTTGCATCATGTGAAACAAGTACTATCAGTTCTCGAGCAATATTAGTTGTATGCTAAACCATCCAAATGTGATTTTAGAGTTCAATAATTAGAATATTTGGGTCATATTGTATCACATGATGGATTAAAAGTTGATCCTAAAAAAATCCAAGCCATCATGGAGTGGCAGATTCCCAAGACACTTAAGAAACTAAGGGGATTTTTAGGGCTAATTGGTTATTATCATAGGTTTATCAAAAACCATGGTAGTATTATAGCACCACTCATTTATTTATTGAATAAAGACTCCTTCCAATGGATTGATATGGCTACCAAGGCATTTTAACAACAAAAAATGGCTATGTGCACCACCCTAGATTTGGCTTATCTAGTTTTTTTCTAAAAATTTTGTGGTTGAATGTGATGCATGTAGATATGGTATGGGTGAAGTACTCATGCAAGAGGGTAGGCCCATTACCTTATAAATTCATCAACTTAAGGGTAAAAATTATCTCAAATCCATCTATGAGAAAGAGATGATGGCTATTCTACATGCATTCAAACAATGGAGACCTTAACCATTAGGTCATCACTTTCAGGGAAAGACTAATCATGATAGCCTTAAATATTTTTTGGAACAATAGTTATCCTCTAAAGAATAATAAAAATGGGTGACAAAAATATTAGGTTTTGATTTTTAAATAGTATACAAGAAAAGAAAGGAAAATGTGGTGGTTGATGCACTATGTAGGCGAGATGAACTAATTAAGGCATTGGTATGTGCCATGACCATTTGTCAGGTAGACTGGCTGAAAGAACCAAGGGTAGAATGGAAGAATGACATTATTACCCATTCATTGATTTAAAATCTATAGTAAGGTTCTGATGGGATTGAAAATTTTACATGGTATGGGAATGCATTATGGTACAAAGATAGATTATATCTATGTCAAAATTCTCTTCTCAAATAGAAAATCATTCGAGAACTTCATGCATCTCCACTTGGTGATCACTCAGGGTTTTTGAAAACTTATCATAGAGTCAAGAAGGATTTTCTTTGGAAATGAATCAATGGGGATGTACAATAATATGTGGCTAAATGTATGGTTTCTTAGCAAAATAAAGGTGAAACCATTAAAACCCTAGGTATTTTATAACCCCTATCCATCCCTAGTCAATGATGGGAAGAGCTAACTATGAATTTCATTACTGGGTTACTATGATATGAAGGTAGAAATGTTATCATGGTTGTTGTGGATAGACACACAAAGTAAGCTTATTTTTTTCTTTACCTCAACCAATGGTGTCCAATATATTAGCTTTTGCATTCCTTAATATAGTTCAAAAATTGAATGGCACTCCCAAGATTATTGTTAGTGATCAAGATCTCATATTCACTAGTAATTTTTGGATAGAATTATTTACATGTTTGGGAACCCAATTGGATCATAGCTCATCCTATAATCCTCAATCTTATGGATAAACTAAGGTAGTAAATAAGTTTTTGGAAGGGTACCTTTGATGTTTTGTGTCAAATAAACAAGATAAATGGGTTTAATGGCTGCCCTTGGCTAAGTGGTGGTATAATATGTCAGTGCATAGTTCATCCAAGATGTCTCCTTTTATGGAATTATATGGATACCATCATCTATCTCTCACTTCACCCTTGAAGACCCACTAAAAGGTACGTGTAGTGGAGGAACACCTTCAACATCAATAGGAAGTCCTTGCTAGTTTGCATGAAAATTTAGCTTTATCTTAGAATCGCATGAAGCAACAAACATATCAACACAGGAGTGAGAGGAATTTTTAATTTGGTGATTGGGTGTTTGTTTCCTTGTATCCATATAAGATGTCCTTAAAATAACAAAAAAAGGATAATAATCTATCTCCCAAGTATTATGGTCCTTATCAGATCTTGCAAAAATTTGGTAGTGTGGCCTATAAGATGGAATTTCTTCCCTTCACTCACATTCATCCAATATTTCACGTATCTTGACTTAATAAGGTCATTAGATAGAGAGTTACCACTCAAACTGAGTTACTATAATTAGATGAGGAAGGAAGGGTTATTCTTGATCTTGAAGTGGTCCTTCAAACACACACTAGGAAGCTACGGTCTAGACTGATTCTTGAGTATCTAATCAAATGGAAGAATATACCTTTTTAAGATGTTACCTAGGAGGATGAATCATTCATGTAACACCATCTAAGATTTATTCAATGTTGAAGACAAAATAATTTTAAATGGGAGGGGCATGCTATGCCCTTAACCGTTAGTGTGTTTATGGATTGTGTAATTGACTTATGGCTTGCATTACCCTTTTACATTTTATTTTAAATTTATTTATGCATTCATATAATTATTAGGTCAGCCTATGGGTGGAACATGGCCTTGTTAGACTATATATAAGAGGTAGGGTTAGTTATTCATCATCATAATTGAGTATTCATTCTTATAGAAAGCATTTGGGAGGTTTCCCTTCAAAGTGGCTTATCTATTATTTTATGCTATAATTCCATATAATTATGATAGAATAATATATATTATTATATGGTGAATTAATGTCATTCCACCAAACTTCATCTAGCCTATCTATCCTCTCTATTCACTTGGTGGTCCACTCAAAACATTGGTCATAGTTTCACCTTCTAGTAGTGTAGGAAACCAACCATCGATACACATGCTCAAGTAGCTCACAAAAAAACACCTCATATAGATCATTGTATAGGTTGGCTTGTACCATTTTATTAGCTCTTATCCTTTACATGTGGGATGCTTTTACACAAAACTATCTTCCACTTTCTCTAGCTATCACTTGATGTTCTCGAGTGATAATCAAAGAATCACTCTATTGCACCATTTTAGCAATAAAATTCAACATGAATCCTGGAAACAAAAACAAAATGTTGTATAAAAGTTCACTAGCTTAGATTTTATGCTTAGTCATGTGATTAGCTATCAAAAAAAATTGGTTATAGGCTTGATGGAGCTAGGTATGATCATAATAAGGTCTGGAGCACAACATTTAACACACTATTATACTGGCATCAATTTCACACAAGTTACAAGCTTATGTGCTCACTCAAAGTGAAATAATGAAGGGATCAGGCCTACATTGGGCTAGTTATAACATGGTAAAAATTAGGTTTCAATGGATTTTAAACATTAGTAAGAGGAGTTTAGGTTGCTTCTAGTGCCAGGCTATTCTAGGAAGTTCAGTAAGAGTGTGAATTCTCAATGGCATAATTCCTAAAGTAAAAGTCCATAAATGGCTAGGTAGGGATTTTAATGGTGCAAGCCATGGGAATAACTAGTATAAGGTCATTTATTAACTTATACAAGTTATAGGGATGGCTTGGGTTTAAATGCTCACCCTTAGGGTAGTGTTTTAGGCATGGGTATTAGAGACTTGGTGCATTCAGGTTCCAAAACTTAGTCTATTTTAGGTAGGTCAAAGTCATTATATGGTATGAGAATACCATTAGTGACCAGGGAAAAAACTTTATATAATAATACATTCAAAGTAAGATTATAAAGTTGCATATATAAATCTAAGTCACAAACATAACACTTCATAAACTATAATTTAAGGATCATTATTCCATTCCTTTAATGATATTATTCATTGACTATATAGTTCAACATATAAGTTAATGATATAAACACATGTCATATACTCATTCTAACACTACTATTGCTCAGTGTCTCATAGGTGAGCTTGGGTTATACATTTGAATTCCTAATCTATCTTATGTAGACTAGGAACTACTAATGGTGGCTTTCTATTTCACTAGAGCTTCACTGGCTTAGTCACCTCTCTCAATCTTTAACAACAAGCCTCCTTAAATAGGAAACTAGGCATCTCCTTGTTAGGTCAGATGGGTTCATGCCAAGTGATGAGTTTTTATGAGTCTATCATCTCCACTACACTACCTAAGTTAGATGAGTACATGTCATAGGTTTATTTATCACTTAGGAGTAATAATCCTACCTACTCTACTCTTCTAACATATGTGCTTCTTGATTTGCCATATATAAGTTTTATCAGGGATGTCCTTTGAAAATTAGTGCCACATAACTGCCTTATATCTGGTGTGGGATCCTTAGGGACTCCTTCAACTAGTGCCAAAATAT